>CM062816.1:108337717-108623311 GCA_031772625.1 Pinus tabuliformis
GACTTTCCAACCGTTCTGAGCTGCTAGAGCAAAGAGTGTCCGGATGGTAACCCATTTTGTTGTGGGTCAAAAGTCTCCTCATATCGACCCCTTCCTTCTGTGCAAAACCTTTTGCCACAAGCCTGGCTTTATGCTTGTCAAGTGTGCCATCACTTTATACTTTTTTTGTAGACCCACTTGCAACCAATTGGTTTGTTCCCAAGGATCAACCAACATCCAAGTGTGTCATTTCTTTATCAAGGCATCATACTCATTTTGCATTGCTACTTTCCATTCATCATGAGAAGCAGCTTCTTTGAAGGAAGTTGGTTCAAAATCTGTAAACAAATTCAATTCACAGTCATAAGAAACATCCATATCAACAGGTAAATCAGAGTCATCTACATCACCTCCATTTTGCCTGGTTGAATTTCTTGTTCCTGTCTTTCCAACCTCATCAGGATGAACACTTTCAAGTCTCTTTGTCAGCCACTTTGGGGACCTTTCTGAGATGGTCCAGGCTGCTCAGTTGATTGAGTTGGACTGAATCAAGATTGAGTCTCCCAATTCTGTCAATCACATCACTCAAAGTATCATCAGTGGTTGGAGTTTCATGTGTGGGGAGTGCTTCGAAAGAAGATTCGACATATTGATCCAGTATAGGAATCCCCCCTTCAAGATGTGGAATCTGACTATCAAATTCTTGAAATGATTTTGCATTTGTGAATCAATCCAAGCGATCAAGTTGTCACTCAACAACATTGTCAGCTTTGGAAGATTCAAGAAAGATTGCATCTCTAGATACAACAAGCTTTTTATTAACTTCATCATAGAGACGATATGCTTTGGAGGTGTTTGAATACCCCAAGAATATACACTTACGACTCCTTGCACCAAGTTTGTTCCTATGTACCTTTGGTATCAAGGCATAACAGGTAGAACCAAAGACCCTGAGATGCTTTACCAAAGGAATGCGCCCATACCACATTTCATAAGGAGTCTTGTTTCTAATAGCATTAGATGGACATCTATTCTTTACATCTACAGCACATAGAACTGCATCAGCCCAAAACATCAATTTTACATTTTTGAAAAACATTATGGAGCGCACCATATTTAAGATTGTCCTATTCATTCTTTCAGCTACTCCGTTCTGTTGGGGATTATAAGGCACAGTTGTTTGATGTTTGATCCCATGTTGGCAAAGATAGTTTTCAAATTCATTCAAAGTGTATTCTTTTCCATTATCAGTGCGAATAGAGCAAATATGAGATTGTGCATCATTTTCAATCCATGTATGAAAGTTCTTGAATGTTTGAAAAGCATCAGATTTGTTCTTCAATAAATAAACCCAACACATTCTAGTGTAGTCATCAATAAATGTCATCATATATTTATTTCCATTTGCAGAAGGAATAAGCATTGGACCACATAAATCTGAATGAATGAGTTCAAGTTTTCTATGTGCTCTGGAATGTGAATCATGAAAACACTGTTTGCTATGCTTTCCTAGAATGCAAGCATCACATTGCTTAAGTTTCCTAGGATTTGTAGGCAAACCAGTAATACCATTTTTCTTCAACAAGAGAAGGTTGTCATAGTTCAAATGTCCAAATCTAGCATGCCATAATAAACTTGATGGAAATGTACCTTCATCCTAATGAGAATTGCATGAGAAATTTTGTGCACAAGCAGAGGTACCTTGCATCTTGAGAAGTCTTTCTTCTTCTATGTCTATCATGACAAGTGAGTGATCTGATGCTTTTCTCACCTCAACCTTGCCATCAAACATATGAATAGAGTGTCCTTGCTGGCAGATGTGGACCAAGGACAGCTAATTTCCCCTTAGTTGTGGGTGGGAGTAGTGTTACTTGGGAGCAGCAGCGAAAGCAGGGAGCGGGAGCGAAAACAGGAGTGGGAGCGACATTTTCAAAAGCTCCCGGTTTGGGAGCGAATCCCGGAGCGTTTTTATATAATATATATATTTTATATTTTGATACATATATGTCAACAAAAACATGTAGAATAATGAATTAGATATAAAAAACATAAAAAAAAAAACATAGATTGAACCATATAACAACAATCATCTAGAAGTTATAATCTTCATCAACCACATCCACAAGTTAGTAACATACAACATATTGAGTCTCATGATTCATCAATCTTAAAATTTCAAGCTTTCAAAATTCAATATATAACATTTATCAACATTGATTACAACAAATAATATCTAACATGAAATGAAATGTTATAAGATGAAATGAAATGAAACAACTTTCAACTTTCATGAAGCATCATATTCATAATTCATTACTAATGAGTTATAATTGCCAACTTCAAACTTAAATTGTCATATATTGTTTAAAAAAATATCATAATAAATATGAAAGAGTCAATAGTTATAAAAACTACTAGAAACTAGAAAAGAGAAGTAAATCTATTATCTATTTATTATGCTTGGGCCTCTTGCCACCACGAGAAATGTCTAATTTTTTAGTCTTGTTGGAAAATCAGGATCTTTGTCATTAATATCACCCTCTAAGCATTAATATCCAGAGGTATCTTTGTCATTACCTTTGTATCTGTATAGGGATCTTTGTCATTAATATCACCCTCTAAGCATTAACATAAGATAGAAAAAGCATAGCATGTCAAGTCAAGATTTTGTTTGAGTGATGCGTACATTTTTAGGAGGGTCATGATAGAGGAGTTCGACAACCAATGTCACTAACATCAATGTACATAGAGGGATTGGTGCTCTTGATTAAATACGAGTTCCATACCCTAATACATGACAAAATTCAATGGAAACATTGCAATCCCCCAATCCTGAAATCCTGAAAAACTGATAAGTCTGCTGGATTTTGAATGAAATCTAAAATTCTACTTTCTCCATATGAAATCCAATGAGGCCGGAACCACTCTCAAACATCCCGAGTCATTTCATGGTAATGTTAAAAATTTAAGTAAAAGTGACATTCTCCTTAATCTTCATTAAGGAGAATGTCACTTTTACTTTAAGAATTTAACATTACCATGAATAGCATATCAATACTAAGGCCATAGACTTGATCATTAAGCTGCCCCACTCAAAAATTATTTGTTTCTTTCAAAAAAAAATTGCATTTCGAACATTACTACAAAAAAAAAATGCAAAAAAGGCAAAACGCTCCCGAAAAGGCAGGGAGCGAAAAAAAAATTTAGGGAGCGCGCTCTCGACCTGCTCCCAAGTCACTCCCGCCCGGAGCGTGGATTGGGAGCGAGATCGAGGGGGGTGCTCCCCCGCAACACTGTGTGGGAGATATAAAACATCATGCAAAAGAAAGTCTGGAAGACCAGGCAATTTGAGCGTGATTGTGCCAAGCCCTGACGACTTGAGTTTTGATTTGTCTGCAAAGTATACTGCTCCATCAGCATTGTCAGTAAATTCTTCAAAAATGTTTCTTCTAAAAGTCATGTGGCAAGTTGCTCCAGGATCAAACAACCAATCCTTTTTCCAAGAAGCAAGTGAAGCATTAAACAAGTCTTCATTTACTCCAATATTACAACGTGTCACAACATAGTGAGCGGATTCGGGTGCTTTACCTTTCTCTTTGTCATTAGTTTTAACTTTGGGTTGATTTCTTTCCTACTCAATTTTGTCCCAAGGCAACTTGCATGTGGATGCATCATGTGATCCATCTCTATTACAATGTATGCAATGCAAATCTGACTTTTCTCCTTGAGAGTGTTTGCCCCCCTTGCCTCTGAAATTTCTTCTTCCTCTTCCTCTTCGACTACCTCTTCCTCTAGAAGAATCTTGAGCAAGATTCTTCTCTCTATGTGCAAGACACACAGCCTCTTCAGAAGACTGAGGAGCTGTCTTCTTCCCAAAAGCTTTCTCTCTCTCAGCAAATTTATTCACAAGGGAGTCAAAGGTAATTTCTTTGAGGTTTCCATTTGCTTGCAATGACTCAAGATAATTTGAGTAAGTGGGATAAAGTGCCTTGACAAAAGCTATCAAAGGAATGTCCAGTTCAACATTAGTGACTTTGATATCATGCATAATAGATTTTACTTTTGATGCAAGAGCAAGAGGATCATCATTTTGTAATTCAAGGTTGAACAATTTAATCATGAGTTGAACAACTTCAAGCGCAGAGTGTGAGTCATAGAGTTCCTTCAGTTTTTGTAAGGCTTTGAAAGCATTTGAAAATGGCGAAATATGGCGACTCACCTCTTCATTTACAGATGCTACAATCAAGGCATAAGCCTTGCTGTTCTTATTTTCCCAAATGGAAAATTCCTTGTCTGAGGTAGGCTTTTCTGGTTCTTTGTCTCCTTCTCCAACACACACTCCTTTCCACAACTCATTAAAAATGAGAGTGTGTTTAATTTTTCGCGACCATTCTAGATAGTTCTCCTTCCTAGTGAGAACCACTCCCACAATGGATATCAGTGAATGCATTGTAAAACCTGTGTACTGTAAAAAAAAAATGCTCTTTTGATGTAAAAAAAATTGCAGTGTAGTAGCCATATTCTGAATTCTTATGACAACCAAGAAACGCGCTGTAGTTTTTTACAAAACAAGGGCACAAAATCGTGAAAGAAATTGCAACAAGCCAAAAAAATTCGTAGGTCACATCTTCGAATCTTTGCAACTAAAAAACAACTCCTCATAACATGTAGTTGTTTTCTCCCGAGACATTTTCTAAAACAGTACTTGCTTTCTACCGAGACGCTCCACGTATTTGGCTTTTCGGATTAGCTTAATCCAAGGCCGAAGGGAATCAGAGTTTTAAAATAAGAGTATAGCTAATTCCCAAGTCCACATCTGCAAATTTGCGACGCAAATTAAAAGGGCGCTGACCCCATGGGATCCGACAATCACCAGTGCACTTGTGTCCATCCCGTCGACATGAACAACAACTAGATGAATTTATGGTGAACAGGAGCCTTTCTGAGCCAAAATAGACGACAACAGTCATTCAACGCACTGTGACTGATTCGGTGAGAGAGCAGCAATTCCAACGATTCGGTGAGGTGAACCACCGAGTCGGAGGGCCGACTGTTCAGGAGGCTGACTATGGAGTGGTATGGGGAGACTGTGGAGTGGTATGAGGACTATTCAATAGCATTCAACGTAGTGAATAAAACACAGTGTGAGGTGACGAGCCCACAAAGCTAAAGTTTAGGGGTCGAGTCCTGTCCCGTTGAGCATATTGATGTTTTGCCTTCAGGAAGGTTTTGGAGGTCTCTGCGAGAATGAAGGGTGAGTCTGAGAGCAGGCGGGCACACATGTACAAAGGGAAGGCGGAGGGCCAAGCCAAGTGGGTCGACAACGTATAGCCAGTGGAATGGTATGCGTAGTGGGAGGAGGCGGACCTCAATGACAGAGTAGGAATGTCAGAGTGCACTAACCATAATAATAAATACACAACATCCAATTAATTCAACACAGAGAAGTAATTTGGCCAGAGGACAGATAGAATAATGGCAGATATGACAAACTGGGTGTTACAAGGCAGAGAGGGAAGCCAAAAAATGGCGCTGGCTCTGATACCATGTCTAGCCAGGAGGTGAGTCCTCAAATGAAATATGTTTATTCATGTAAGTTGTTCATTGTTATATACATGAGGGAGTGACTCTTGAGTTTCATCTCCCGATGACTCTTTTCATTAATTATTATTTACATTATTTACAACTGTTCACCCAATCCCCATGATTAGGTGTCAACAAATACAACACATCTTCAACAATAAGTACTAAAATAACCGAAGTAGTTCAACTATCTTAGTACAGGTTAAGCAAACATGCATTACAAACGTTTAAAGAATAGTCTTACAAACGGATACAAAACATGCATGAAAACGTGTTGGCCTGAGACAAGCTTCTGAATTAAGCAAAAGATCCAAGACACATTTGTACACCATACATCACTAGTCCTAGTAGTGGGACATTGGAGCCACTCCTCGCTCCTCAAAGAACAGATTACAGACTCTCAAGGCTATGTGGGAGGAGCCAAGGTGAAAAGTCCTTTGCTCATACAATGAGGGGGTATATATAGCCAAGGGGGTATAACTAACCCTTGTGACTCTTCGACTTCCCTCATGATTGTTTGACTTCCTATGACTTTTCGACTTTACATGACTCTTCGATTTCATATGTGGGTCTCTTGGACTTCCACTTTACATTACATTGATTACAACAAGTATGGCCCATAGTAGTGATGTGGCCGAGACAACTCATGACACAACTCGACATGACACTGCTGACATGTACTGGTTGACTGTGGTGTCCGTGTCGAGTTGTTGTGCTGCTGAGTGATGATATGCTCTTGGTGTAATATGTCTTCACCTCTGCATGGAAAAGTGTGTGGGGTCTTCGATGGTCTTGGTCTTTGCTTGATGGTGCATGTGCATGTGTCCCTTTTGCTCGCTTGCTCGATGTACTTCATGTGTTCGTTCAACCACGAGTAAGTCTTCTAGCATGAGCCTCTTTTCCATCTCGTTCGTTGTCGCGCTATGTGATCTAGGTGGCTCCAGAGAGACACACAGGACAAAGATGGCTCAAAAATCAAAGTGTTTGGATTGTGCTCAAAACAGGACCAAATCGAAGACCTTGTCGTCTTGATAGTGGTGGTGGAAACGGCTCGTCAAACCAAGCTCGTATGCGAAAGATAGAGCTCTTCAAAGTTTGACATGACAGGAAAAAGTGGGGCCCACAGTATGCCACATGGCATCCCAGTAAGCAGATGGGACCCACATGGCAGCCCATCAAGCATTGACACTTGGCATTCTTTCATTAACTCCTTATTCCTGCAAAAAGACAAAAGAAACATTTTAAATACCAAATAAAAACAAAACAAAAAAATCATTTAAAATATGGTTATTATAACCATATATTAAATCATATAAAAACAAAACCAAAACATTTAATAACCAAACTCATTTATATATTAACAAAAAAAATAAAGGTTAATATATATTAAAAAAATTGTTATTGAGGTTTCAACGAATTGATATGAGATATGGTCATGGATTTTAAACATGAATATGGTTATAAGTGATGGCTATTAATACGCCCCAACATCCTCCACCATTTGTTAACGTACCACACCATATTAATACGCACTGACAGCGGGATAAGGGAGCCGGCGGGGGTCGAACCTGCCCGGCCCACGTGGCCGGCCCCCAAGCGGGCGGCCCCAAATATTATTAAATGTCCAACCATAAATATATGAGTTCAAACTTAAAAACAAACAATATGCCCAAACCACATGACAACAGTGTGCGGGATTTGGGGCCCAATGCGGACCCGACCCCCCAGTTATGAAATTTTTTGTTAAAAAATTAACGGTGGCGGGTGGAGACAGGATTCGACCACCCGACCTCCCCCATAATAAACGGGATTTTAACCAACACGCCAACCATTTTCTTGGTAAATCCACCGGAGGAAAATTTATATAAACCCATGATTTTACCATTGCACGCAATTCGAGGAGGCAAAAGGCAGGCACGGATTTCAAGGCAAATTAATTAATATTTTAATGCAGGAACCATGAATTTTGCAGGAGGGCAAAATTTTCACTTTGTCAGAATTTGACAAATTTTATATGGTTTTTACACCTCTCGTCGCCACGAGCGCAACGGTGTTGTCTGTTTCTCCATCAGAGTTCTGCATTTTCGGTCATTTTCAGAATGCACGTGGAACCATGATTTCAGCAAAAAATAGGGAGTGGAACCATGAGCCATGAAATTTTCCCAAGGAGGTAAAATTTTGATATGTCATAATATAGTCAAGTTTATACTTGTTTTTCATGGTTTTTTGCAGGGATCGCAATGGCAAGATCAGATTCGCCATCTGAGTTGCAAATTTCCAGTCCATCCATGGAACAGAATCTTTGAGGAATCCTGGGGGAATCTAGAAGATTCCTTGAGCCCAAAATTCTCAACTTCTCAAAATTCGGATTTTGGACAGTTGATTCAGCACTACTCGATGCCACAAATCTGATGGTGGCTTCAGATTTCTTATTCTCTCATTTCTTCTTCTAGTCACTTTTCCAAGTGCCAGTGCAGATGTCCACATTCATGTGTGAGCAACCATCTTCATGAGATCGATGCCTTGAGAGCAATGGTCCGAGCAGCTTCAACAGTGAGACATCCACTTCTTTAGATGGCCCTTGATTCTGAGGTATATGATGTGTTCATGTACTTCTTCTTTCTGCATTATGTTGTACAGATCCTTGATTGATGTTGATGCAAAACCTTGTTTATTACATGTTGTCATGATTCCTTGCTTGATTTGATGCGAAATATTTTATGTGATGTACTTGTTGTCATAACTCATTATGTTATGCTTTGAGATCCCTTGTTGTATGTTGTTGGGATACTCTTGTTGTCGTCATGCATGTTTGTTTTGACATCCCTTTTGTGCCATATTGGCGGGATGCTCATCATGCATGTTTTTGTATCATACTAATAGGAGTCTTTTGATTGAGGATTCCGGTTGGGAATATCTCTTAGAGCCACTCCTGCGTGAGGGCATTTTTCCTTGTATGATCGAGACATCATCTCTGTGTACATCACCATTATTGACAGCACTTAATGCAGCAGCCTACACCATCTTGACACCGGGGCCCAGAGACGTAGTCCCTCCTGGACGAACTCCGTTATCAACGCTTATGTTTTCATGTGTTGATGATTTTTATGTTCCTCTTCTTTACAACATGTAGATGTATTCATTAATGTTCTTTTAAAAAGCAATTTTAACACATCACGAAAGTAAAAGGTCTTGGAAGGGTCCTTCTTCACACCCGGCATTGGATCACCATGTTTCATCGATGTACCTATTCCTACAATCACTCATGACGAGACGACATCAAATCCCAAAAATCTCCTAGTCTACCATGATGCATTGTTTTCCATTTCGGTGCAGGTGACCAGGAGAGGGACAAGGCACTGAGACTGCAAGAGCACAGAACAAGCCGGGATGGGGGCTCTGGAGCATTGTCGAGAAACACTACGCAGATGTCATTGAGAGACAAAATTTTGCAATCTGAGATAGCAGTGACAGCTGCGAGGCAAAACCTAGTTGGGAGGCAGAACTACGCAGTTTCCGAGAGGAAGGCCAGGCGGGGTGTCGGGGAGCTGTTGGGCCAATCTGCGCAAATTTTCAAGGGAGCAATGACCAAGTCATCCAGCTGGGATCTACATAATTTCTATGGGGAGGACGGTGCAAGCAACAGGAGGCACTGGCAGAAAAATCTGCGCAGTTTTCCAGAGGAGCACAAAGTCGGGCTACGGGAGCTGCTGGTCAAAATTGCGTAATCCTGAGAGACAGTCCAGGGTCAGACAGTTCTGCGCAGTTTCTGAGCGGGGAAGAAGAGCTGGACAGGATAGCTCTGCGCAATTCCTGGGCTGGTTGCAGAGCAGGCAGGAAGGGCAAGACAAGGCAGCTCTATGCAATTCTTGGGCTGGTTGCAGAGCAGGCAAGAAGGGCAAGACAAGGCAGCTCTATGCAATTCTTGGAGCTCAGTACAGCCCAGGGTCACAGCTCAAGTTCTTTCTCCGGTTGACCAATGGGAGGCTTGATGGAAGGTCTTGCGAGAAGCACAAAGTGGATCGGCTTCTGGGACAACTTCTGCACAGTTCTGGGAGTCAGTCAATAGGCTCATTTCCAGAATTGCGTAGAGCAGGCTGCTCAGAGGAAAGCCTCAAGCTCTGCGCATTTCTAGGCAACAGTTCAAGGTCACTGAGATTGGGTCCGATTGACGAAGGGTTGTCCGGTCGACAGATTTTCAGGAAAATTGACTAAGTGTGAAAGAAAGTGTACTCGTGCAAACATGACAATGTGATCGCACACTTAGCCGACTTGCTCTTTATAATTCAGAGTGCTTCTTTTGATGGTGCCAATGCTTGGAGGAGGCTTATGACTTTGCTTGGAGGTCTTCTTATGACTCTAATACATATTATTACATAGTGTAGCAAGCCCATAAGGGTCTTTAATAAATACACTGAATATTTGACTTCCTAGAAGCACTTAAATATGTGCTTGACCTAATTAACAAGCAAGAAACTCATTGCTATAAATAACAAAAATAATATTTATTTTTCTTTACAAGTACAAAGATCAAAATTACATTTATGAAGACCGAACCTAGTTACACTTTCTTCAACATGGTTCAGTAGAGCTAACTTGTACGGAGTGCCACATGTCATTGTTTCTACCTTCGGCCCTGAAATTGATATCCAAAAAACTACAGTTCGTCCTCTTGCTGTCACTTTTTACAAAATTCAAATCCGATTCTTAGAGATAAAAATTATGACGATTTTCCCTAGGTCACCTGTTTGAGATGGAATTTTGGAGCTTGCAAAAACCCTAACTTCCTTAGATCATATCTCCGAAAATATAGCGAGACAAGATCTGAAATTCGTACATGAAGTTCACCAAGATTTCGGCTCCACTAGGTTTTAATTTCAGCTTCTAAAGCTTCGTAGAAAAAAAATTATAGCGAAAATGCCACGATGACCTGTTTGAAGCAACGAAACCCTAGAATCCAAAGCTCCGAGACCAAATGTTATGCAACCAGCTCACAAAATAGAAGAAGAGATAGATCAACGACTTCCAAATTAGTCTCTGCAAGGGGGCAACTTCCTTTACATTACACAAATGAATGACAAGACCTCCTTTCTATATATAGGAGCCTAAGGGGTCACAATATAATCGGAGCCTACATAACAAATATATTGTAAGGGCACAACAATAACAATAGTGGGCTTCTATGGGGCACAATAATAACAATATGGGGACTACATGGGTGCAACAATACAATAAGGGGGTTGCACTAATAACAATAAGGGGCTACACTAGTGGCATAGGAACCTAACAATCCCCAACACAAGAGACCCTGCCCAAAATATTACATGCGCAAAAATATAAAATTAATAGAGATTTATGTTGTTCTGGATTTCCTAAACTAACAGCAATCTGAGTTAAGTTTGTTAACATTTCAACTGTAATTCATGGTCCATCCATAGAAATAGTAATGTCAAGCAAAAGTTTGACCAGTTGCATTATATAAATATGCATGTATTCTCTTTATGCAGCAATGTCAGCTTAGATCTAAAATTGGATTTTTATTTTGAGTTAGTGTTATTATGACCTTTATTTTTGTCAATTAGTGAATGACAATAAGTTGTTTATTGTACTACGGTATATAGTCGAGATTAACCTAATTGGAATTTTTAATCTTTTAGTGTAGAGTGTGTCAATTTATTTATAAGATTATATGACATCAAATTCTTACCATTGGGAAATTTAAATAAACAGAATAATTATGTTCATAATTTTTGGGAGAATGTAAGATACCAGGTCTCACTTATTTTAAGAAATTCATCCCTATTAATATTATACGGATGATTTTCTAGTTCAATTACTTACATGAGGTTTCTTTGGAATAATGTTCAATTTTCACAATCATCCTAGTGTGGTTAATTGTATGCATGACTAATATCAGATATATTAATATACAATTAAAGAAGCAACATCCATGATCTGATGGATGATTACACAATTTGGAAATTGTTGTTTAAAATGGAAGAAGCATTCTATTTCTCAGTATTAAAATGTGTTTCTCTTTATTGATTTGATTTTCCAGATCTGATCAATCCTCTTACTGTTCAGTTGTTACATATTTGGTATGTTCACCTGATTAGTGATTTCTTTCAGATCTCTTATTTTCACTGCCAGGTAGCTGCAGATATAATATGCTAGTCCAATGTTCAGACCATTATTTTTCTTCAATCTATTCGTTGTTTACTCTTGGAATTATCTTACAGATATGCTGTCTCTACACTTCTGAATCTTCCATAAAACGTTTTGGTTTATGAAGATCTGAAGTTTTGTGGGTGTTTCAAATATTTCCAGATTCAACAGTAAGGTTTAAGTTCTATGAGTGCAGATCTGCCATTATGAGGTGAAATTCTGAACTGATATCAAAATTGTTCTGTTCGATTTTTCATCTAAGTGCATGGAGAATACAACTAACTGTGAGAGGCATCCAAGAACGAAGGATTTCAGCAGGTGTGATGCCCAGAAAGATCCAAGTAATTGTAGCATATCAATGCTTGTGAGAGGCCGTACAACTTGTGAGGAGTTAACTGTAGAAATATCTGGCCTTTTGACTTTTGATGCAAAACAGAAATTTCACCTCTTCAACTAGAGGTTTCCTGGATTTTAGCCCTGTGAATTCAGTCATAGGGCTATTATGAAATAGAACACAAAACGGCAGTGGAAAGAATACAATATTTCACTTCCTAGCAGCCCACACTTCTAGGCAATCCAAAGAGAAAAGATACCAAACAACCTGGATAAGATTGAACCCTTCAGGCAACTTATCCCGCATAACCATGTCTGAAAATTCATTTTTACAGCAATTATAAGAGTGGTAAAACAGCAGGTATAGCAGCAGCAAAACAGCCCTTAGATTCTTCAATGATAATGTCAAATCACTTAACAATTGTCCTTCTACATGTCAAATCATCAAGACATATATAGCTGTAAATAGCAATACATGAAGAACATATATCGCTGAAAAACAAATCTGGAAAATGCACTAGTTTTGAACAGCTAAAAACTTCATTAATATGCTCAAGATGAAGTACATGTACATACCATAGCCTTCTCTCAAGGGTAGTACAAGTCCACTAGCTCTCTAAAATCTTAGTCAAGGAAAACATGAAAATCCCAGCTCAACCAAGAAGCAAACAACATGCAAGAAAAACTCTAACAAGTCCTCCAAGTTAAGATGTTCTCTTCTCTTCTATTCTTCTCCGTTAAAGATACCTTAGGGTTTTATCATAAAACCTTAATCTCAAATCTCCCAAGGATAAACCTTAATTTAGACTTCCACGATGCTCCAAGATACTCCAAGAAGACAAAGAAACCGTAGGGACTCCAAGAGAGTGAAAGATCAAGTACAGGTGAAGAGCTAGGAGAGAGAAAAGTGATCACCATTGTAAGGCAAGTGATCTAACTGGTTTCTTGGAGTATCTTACGGGTGATTAAGGTTAAGAAAAGTGATCTAAATTGTAATGCAGGTGAAAGAAGCATTACAATCAATGGTATGCAAAACTCTTTGGAATCAATGGAGGCAATCCCAAACTGAAAGAACACGAGCAATGAAAATGTTGGTTGTTGTTGATGATGAATGGTGGGATAGGGTGGAATACCTCTTGGCATTTACTAAACCAATTGTGGATTTGCTACACATGTTTGAAATAGATATGCCTAATTTGGGAGAGGTGTATGAGGGCATTGACTCCATGATAGAGAAGATAAGAGTGGTTATGAATGCCAAGGAGAAGGACCCAGATGAAGACTTTTACAAAGAAGTAAAAGATATTGTTGTAGCGGCTACAACCACCCTCCAAAATTTTGGCTTGCATGCAAATTTCAAAGCCTACCTTGGATCCTGCGATCGATCGTTCCTTGGTCACTTGTTGGTAAGCTGATGATCTCAAGCTTCCCCTCCTTGATCTTAAGAGTTGTTCATGTTCTCATCTTTATGCAGCATGTGCCATCTTTGGGCATAAGGATTGTGGTTTATCATGCAAAGGGAATGCTGTTTCACTTCAAGGGAAATCTTGTGTGTAGGAGTTGTTTTCATTACATAGACATGTTTCACACTCACTTCATGCACTCTTGTCACGAAGGTTGTTGCATCAAGCAGAGTATGTTTTATACATTCTGGATGGTCTATGTTGTATCACTAAGTGTCCGTGTATGATCATAGTCGAGTCCTATCAATGTTTACATATGTTTCAATGGTCTCACGCTTAGCCAATTTCCCAAGCAACTTAGCCTCATCCAACCTCCCAGAACTGCGCACTTTGCTTTTGCAACCATCAAGCTTCCTCCCTTGCCTACTGAAACTCCATAGTGCGCAAAGACCCCAACATCCCTTGGCATCCAAAACTGCATTGTGGTTTCCTCCAGTGTCCTTCCCCCAGCCAAAACCCACTGTCATCAGAAACTGCGTAGTATTGTCCCTCGGCTACACAGTCTGCCTTGAAACCTAAAACTGCGCAGATGTGTCCTCCCAAAACCCATCCCACAGTAGTGCCTTGCATCCAAAAACTGCGCAGTATTTCCTCCCAGGCTGCACTGTAGTGTCATGTGCCTCAAAACTGTGCAGCGTTGTCCAAGCTGCCCTGTTTGTCTTGCATGCAGAAACCGCGCAGTTGGGCCTCCCAAGGCCTCATTCCGGCAACAGTCACTGCCCGCTGAAGTTGCATTGATCTACCTCTCAGTGACTATAGGAAAAGGTGACATGCTAAGATCACTCCCAAGGAATTGAGGAGAAAGACCAAGAAACTAAGTTATGGCAAAAGATCAGGACCACATGCAAACTCTGTCGGATGCATGATCATCTCAAGGGTAAGTATGGTAAGTAAAGAACACCTTTCGAAGTACACCTCTTAGTTGAGTTTGCAGGACTGCTTGTCATTGTCATATCATCATGTCTTCAGTAACATGCATGTGCACAAACACAAAAAAGTCATTTCATGTGTTTCCTCTACATGTCTTGCTTCCTTTTCGCTTGTTTGACCAACTGTCGTCTTCGGCATGTTGATTGCTATGTCATGCTTGCGACCTTGTTCTGGTGATGTTGAAGGTTTGTCTTTGTGTGTATGAGTTATGTTTGCTATGTAAACACCCGTCGCACTCACACACAATGTTGTAAGCACTGTCGCACAAGTGTCATCACGATCGTCCAAAGGTATATCCGAAGTGTTGCACTTGTCGCTTTCACCATTAGACAGTCCCGCAGTCAGTCACGCTGAGTATATGTTATCTTGTGGTTTGAGGTGTCTTGTCGTTGAGTCATGTTGAGTGTGTGTTTGCAAGGTCATGTATACACGAGTCCACTCTCGACCGAACCACCCTCCATCAGCCGAACCTCCACTAAGTTGCATTGTGCAATCTCAGCCCTGAGTGACCAAGCATTGTTGCCCAAAACTGCGCAAAGCGTGAGGCTGTCCTCCAAGCAGTCTACACTACACAACCCTGGAATCAACCTAGCTAACTGTCACCCAGAACAGCGCAGAAGTTGCCCAAGAAGCCATCTCAGCTTACGCTTCCCGCAAGCCTATCTATCAAGCCTCCCATTGGTCAACCAGAGAATTTGACTTGAGCAGTGACCCAGGGATGCACTCATCTCCAAAAATGCGCAAAAGCTGTCAACCTGCCTATCTACACTGCCTGAAGAAACTGCGCAGACATGAGGGACACTCATCTCCAAAAATGAGCAGAAGCTGTCAGCCTGCCTGCCTGCACTGCCTGAAGAAATTGCGCAAACATGAGGGACATGCACCTGCTACTTATCACTGCATTGTCTCTGGAATTTGCGCAATTGGTCAGGCAGTCCCCCTGTCGGCCTGCTTGTCACTCCTCCTGAAATTTACACAGTTTTCATGGACAGTCCACCTACTGCCCGGCACCCTGCTCAGCCCGGAAACTGCGCAGACATGTCCTGCTTGACTACCTCCCAGATCTGCGCAGTTCTGACCAGCAAGCTCCCACAACCCGATCCCAGCCTCCTCTGGAAATCTGCGCAGTTTTCACTACCAGTGCCTCCTGTTGCCTGCACTGCCTTACTCGGAAAAACTGTGCAATTTTGCCTCCAAGTTGAGCCAAATCTCGCAGATGTCACATGTTGTCCCAGACTGCTCAACCCAGCCTCTCAGTGACCTCTGCGCAGTTTTTCCCGACAGTGCCCCGGAGCCTTGCATCCCGGCCTGACATGTGCTCTGCGTTGTTTCAGAGCCTTGTCCTTTCTCCCAATCACCTACACCCAGAAATGAAAGACAATGCATCATGGTAGACTAGGGGAATTTTGGATCTGATGTCGTCTTGTCATGAGTGATTGCAAAAATAGGTACATGGATAAGACATAGCGCGATGACGAACGGGATGAACAAGGAGCGCATGCTAGAAGACTTGCTCGCGGTTGGATGAACACACGAAGCATACCAAGTAGCAAGCGAATGAGACACATGTGCATGCATGAACCATCAAGTGAACACCAAGACCATTGAAGACTCCGCGTGCTTTGCCATGCAAAGGTGAAGCTATGGTACACCACGGGCACACTCATCACTCACAAAATTTCCATATCTGAAAATAAATAAATTTAAACCCTGGACTGCAAAATGTTCAAATAATATCCCTGGAAAACAATTTTAATGAACCCCAGAGATCCAGATCTTACCCTCCAGGGCCTAAATCTGGACTCTAGAGTCTACACAGTTTTCTGCTTCAGATCTGTAGTTGTAGGACAACAAGAAACACCCAAACGATATATACAATGGCCCAAAAAAAACTAAAACCTAGAAAACCCAAGTCAAAAAATTGAAAATAATCACAGATCTATGTACATGAATGGAAGATCTATCAGATCTAGGGAGTGTGAGTCCAACTCTGCTCCCAGATCTGATAATATGAGGCTCTCAACAGCCAGATCTATTGATTTAGCACTGAAAAAATTATATTTTTGAATTTTAGAGGAGATACTGAGCTCAAACCCTTCATGCATCACCCATAAAAATATCTTATGATAAGCCCGGGATCAAATTAAGTTGGGCTCTTCAGAAAACACAGATCAGGAGTTGGTTGGTTCAACCGAGAACTTCCCCAAACGCCCAGTGATCTAAAAATCAATATTTTCCTACAAAACTCAATTCGGCCATCAACGTAGAGCGAGAAAACGATAATAAAATTCAGATAAATAGAGATACCTGCTATTATATTCAAAACTTAAATTATCATTCAAACCCCAGCAACTGAGCAAGATACCTGATCTAGCCTATATACGAGCACAGCGCGACCCCAGGCAGCAGATCGAGGGCACCAATCATAGATCGAGCAGAGTTTTAGCAGATCCAGACAAGTTCAAGGAAAAACAAACAAAAACAGGGCCAGATCTGGAGGTCTGCTTACAGCCAGAGCAGGTAACAAATTCTTGTTTTCAGATTCTGATTAAACCCCCTCAGGGAAAAACTCGTTTAGTATGGGTTCATGCAGGAAGCACCTCCTTGCAGCTGAAACAACAGATTTGGGCTGAAATGGGATACCCAGTTCAGATCCAACATCTGGTCAGTGGCAGGCGGTCTCTCCAGGATCTTAGATCGATGGATAGCTATGAGATTGGGCCAGGATCAATTATTACCTTAAACTTCAGATTGAGAGGAGGGGCTCTGCCTCAGGGACAGCCAAGCTCCTTAGGGGGGGACAAGGGAAAAAAATCTACACCCCAGCACCAACCCAAAGGAGGTTTATCCTACAAAAACATTCTTCAGGGCAGCAGAGACATAGGGTCTTCTTCAGATCAAGGCGGACACATACCCAGGCCATACATAGTAGATCAGTCAGAGCAAACCCCAGCCTTAAATTTAGATTCTTCAGGGCTTGACGATTTCGTAAAGTCCTACGAAACGCAAGCTCTAATATGCCGCTTCAACAGCTTTTGGCCTAAACCTTTGGATCTATTCCATTGGATTTTCACCAGCTGGACCATGGAATGTGATATTCATCTATGTTCAAAGGGGTTTTTTATAGTAAAATTTACATCCAAGGAAGTCAGAGATACAGTCATCAGTACAGGGCCATGGTTTTGGGGAACATCGGGGCTATTTATGACCCCATGGTTTCCAGATTTTGACCCAAACAAAATGATTGTAACCAAAATGCCGGTCTGGGTCAGACTATACAATCTTCCTCTGCACTTTTGGAATGAACAAGTCTTGGAAGGCATTGGGAACAGCTTAGGGAAATATATCAAAACGGACCTGGAAAGGATTGATGAAAGGATCTACACTTTCGCACGTATTTGTGTGGAAGTAGATTTAAGTAAAGGGCTGCCGGACAATATAAGGCTGATCTACAAACAACAAAACTGGCTGCAAGTACTAGATTATGAAAACACCGCTTTCAGATGCAGGCTCTGTAGGCAGACAGGACACCTGCAAAGTTCATGTCCAGAAGACAAGAAAGTAAACAGTAAAAAGAAGCAGAAAGGGAAGCAGAAGAAAGGATGGAAATTTTCACCCCCAGACTCAGAGGAAGAAGAATCAGAAGCAGAGGTGGAAGAGGCCCCTGCAGAGAAGACTGAGGCATCTCAAGAAATGGAGAATCAGAAGGGAACCACACCGAACAACAAGACAGAGATGACAAGAGTGGATCCAAGCATGGGAGGCATCAAACGGCAGCACCACTCTGATACTTCAGACTCAGACAAAGAAACTGGCCCACAGAATGCAGAAACACAGATAGTCATTGCTTCGATCGAGCCCACTCAAGGAGAGTGGCGTAAGGTCGAAAAGAAAAAGGGGAGAAAAACTTGAAGTGTGAGTTTTACTCTCAGCCGGAATTCAGTTTTTTGCCTCTTTCTTTCTCTCTCCTCTCTTCTCCTTTTCTTTTTTCTTTGTGCACGTTAGTCTTCTAACGATGCGGTGGGTGCTATAGCACTCGAGCCCTTGTGGCAGCTTACAGAATGTTTCAGTGCATATGCTAGTGTAACTTTTCATTATCTTTTTAATAAAAAGTTACTGTTTTTTCCTTTGGAAAAAAACTGAGCAAGATACCTGTACTTAAACCACTCTTCAGAAAGCTATCATCAATGGCTAAAAAGAAATCTATGCATGAAAATGACACATCTTATAGTATTTCCACGAAGAGTAACACCAGCAGAAATTAACCCCAAAGTCTTTCTTTATTGCTCATAAAAAAAATTACAAGAGAGCTTTTCGCTTAGTGCACGATCCTAAGATCCAATATGGCGACTGACAAATGACCTCCTATTTAAAGATAAATCCTCCAATGGTTAGTTCAAGTGATCCTCGTCAAAGCAATCTCGACCGTTGATGAGGATCAAAATTTCTTTTAATCTCATCCGTCGAAATTTTAAATTATTGAGGAAATTCGAATTTTTCAATTAAATGCATTTTAATTAATTCAAAAATTAAATTTTTGAATTAATTTCCTCAAAATTTTGACTTTGACTTAACCCCAGGGACCAAAGGCTTAAAATTTAGCAAACTAATTAATTTACCTTAGTCCCTAGACCTCTTAAAATTTAATTTTTTAAAGACCAACAAATTTTGCCTTCGGAGAATTTAAATTTACCTAGGACATAAGAATTAATCAAATTCCTGGCTTAGGATTTTAATTAATTTTGGCCAGAAATTTTAATTAATTAACCTATGAGGGGGTAAATTATTTTTCCGACCCTCAAGACCTTTACATCATGTTTTTTACATTTTTTACATCGCAAGGGAGAAAACCCATTTGCAAAAGACCCTCACAGACTACCTAGTTCTGCGACACAAATATAATCTAGCAGATCAAGCAATTTGTAATAAAATAACCTAACCAAATAGTTAGGATTATTCTCAAATCACTTTTACATAGACTCGATCTAGAACACTAGGACTCCCCTAAGATCCCAGTGACAAAATCCATTCCGGCTTTGGGGTAAGGCTGAAGGAAAACTCTGCCGACCATTCGAGAATGGATCGGTGAGACAAAAAACCTCCCGGAATGTAGATCGTCACCAAAAAAGTAGGTTTACCTAGGTGATTACATACACGACATGGATTTATTGAGATTATTTACATTATACACATGCAAAATGGGTTTACATTATAAGATGATGATCAAGTTGATGATGATAGCTGGACGGCACGAACACATCGATCAGGCACTATCCCTTTTGCGAAAAAAAGGGGTGTACTGCTATGGGTCGTTGACACGTAGTGGTCAACACAGCCCTCTCCACCAGCCTCGTTGGGAAAATTGATAGTGGTGCCTCAAGGCACTTCACTGGATTCAATGAAGCTCTCTCTAATGTGATAGAGAAGGAAACAATCATGGAGATTATTCTTGGAGACGATGCCACCTATCCCGAAAAGGGTGCAGGGAATGTTTCTCTTCAAATGGATCAGGGTAACTCACAAGAAGTTCTTTATGTACCTGATCTCAAAAAGAACCTCGTGTCCATTTCGGCAATGGAAGTCAAAAGTTTCAAGGTGGCATTCATCGATGGAAAGGTATGTGTATGAAAAAGAATTTTCATGATGCTTTTAATCATGGGTTCAAGGTTGGCAATTTGTATCAAGTTGCAGGAAGTCCAATGGAGACCATGTCGTGTGTCACATCTCTTATGGGGGACAGATGGTGATAGGGATGCCTGAATTCAAGAAGAGCATGAAGGTACATGTTCGAGATGTACCGAAGAAAATCTTACAAGGGGACCATTCCCCTCATGTAATAACAAGACTACAGATGTGGATCAACCCGAGGGGTTTGAGATTCATGATCAAGAATCTCATGTATGCAGGTTGAATAAAGCTCTCTATAGTTTGAAACAAGCACCCCGGGCTTGGTATGAGAGGATTGATATCTATCTGATGAAGCTGAGATTCACTAGGAGTGAAGTCGATCCAAACCTTTGCTTGAAGGTTGTGGATGATAGACCTCTCATACTGGTACCTTATGAGGACGACCTCTTTCTGACAGGTACAGACCCTCTCATTTGCAAAAGTAAGAGGGAGATGGATTCCGGATTTGGGATTGTGAACTGCAAGCCCATGACAACCTCGATGAAGCCTAACTTTAAGAAGTTATGCGGTAGTGATGTCGGACCTGATTTGGGAAATGCCTCTAAGTTTCATAAACTCATACTAGCATTGATGTTCTTAGTGAACTCCCGTCCGGATATATGTTTTGTAGTTAGCATGTTGAGCTCATATATGGTTGAGCCTCACTGGATTGGTGCCAAGAATCTTTTGAGATATCTTCAGGGCACAATCTCTCATGGATTGAGATACACTGCCGGAAATGTGAAGCTGCATGATCATTCTGATGCTGATTAGGCAGGCAATGTGGAGGATCGCAAGAGCACTTATGGGTGTTGGTTCTCTTTGGGTTCTGCTTCGATATCCTAGATGAGCAGGAAGCAAAAGTCAGTTGCTTGGAGCACCGATGAGGCCAGATACATACCTGTGAGTATAGTCTTGTATGAAGTTGTCTGGTTGAGGAAGCTCTTCAGTGAGTTGTTTGGATACGTATTGGATACCACCATGATATTTTGTGACAACCAGAGTGGGATTTGATTTTGAGGAATCCCGTGTTCTATGATTGCTCCAAGCATACAGACATCAAGTACCATTTTATCTGGGATATGGTACAACAGGGAGCAAGAAGGCTCCATCACTTTGGGACTGATGTTCAGGCTGCCAATATTCAGATGAAGCCCCTGGGAAAGGTCAAATTCTTGATATTCAGAGGAGTCATGGAGAGACTCTCTCCTGAAGGTCCAGTATAATATGGACATTGAGCTCTGGGAGCTCCGGGGGGCTTGGGGGTACTTCTTAGAGCGATGAGCAACCATAGGGTGAGTGGTTCAGCCTTCCCCTAGTGGTCTGCCATGTAGTAGGATGAGTGGTTCATCCTTCCCCTACTGAGACACAATCACAGGGTGAGTGGTTCAGCCTTCCCCTAGTGATTTGTTGAGTACAAGGTGAGTGGTTCAGCCCTCCCCTGGGATACCCCTGGCAACATGTAGGCAGGATGAGTGGTTCATCCTTCTCCTACTGAGACATCCTACCCATGCAATCTGGGACTCATGGGAAGTACCTCTCATCTGGCCAATGAGTAGGGAAATGAGGATAGGGACCATAGTAGTATCGATGGACGCATCGTGTAACTACTGTACTCCCTATGCTAGGATGATATTGATCTGGGATCAATTGGAACTAACTTCGGGTCCGTAAGAGTGATATGACTCACTCTCTTTTGGAAATGTCTTCGGGTCACTAAGAGTGGTATGAGACACTCTCTTTATTTGGAATTGATTTCATATCAGTAAGAGTGGTATGACACACTCTCTTTATATGGTACTGACTTCGGGTTAGTAGAGGACGGTATGATACATTCTCAATCACTTTTTCTTCTTCATAGTTCAATAGAGCAGAGTACAGGAGAGCAGAACAGGGCAGAGCAGTGCAAGGCACTAATGGTAGAGATAGTATAGACTTACAAATGGATTTGCAGATGGAGTTCTCCCTAGTTGAGAGGGAGTGTTAAAATTGGAAACTAGGGCCAAACTCCATGTGGGTCTTCTTATTCATGGCATCTAATATTTTTCTTGGATTCCTCTCGTCAAGAGGTATAGGATTGATCTAAAGATCATCCGATTCCGACATGTATTCATGGAGATATGAATTTATTTGTGTTATGTGACAATTTGTCAAGGTTGGCCTGCGACCAAATTGCCCCCACCTGTCCTCAACGTTTTACTATAAATAGAGGTGGCCTTCAATGTTAGGATATTCCGACACATAGGATATAGTTAAGATCAACTTGGTCTAGTTTAGAGTTAGGTATAGAGTTAGGTAAAGTGTCTTTCTTTACCGTTGTACATATTGTAACTTACAATCCGACGGTCACGATATGTAGTGATCCGACGGTTCACTCTCACCTCGGTATTATCGACACTTGATCCGTGGCTTGACACCCGATTGGTCCATGAGTTCTATTTAAAGCGCATGGAGGGTCATTGTTCGGGTAATCCGTGCATGAGAGAAGCTTATGTAAATTTTCATTCTTTGATTAATAAATTGTCTGTACCCACGTTGGGACAGGCCGTGGACTGTTTCCCTCCTTGCACTCTGAGGGTTTTAACCACGTCAAAAATACTGGTGTATTGATTTGAGATCTGGTTGTGAGCGGTGTCCTTTTGGTATTCTTTCTGAGGAACTTACCCTGTAAATTCCTACATGGTATCAAAGCTATTTGAGGGCCGCGTCCGTTGGTGATCCAAATCTGAAGCCGGTAGAACTGCATGCGGCTGTCGTTTCCTAGATCTGCTGTTTCTGACTGCTTTCGGGCCGAGAGGACTGCTCTGTTGCGTTCGGAGCATCTGTTTCAGTGAGGAACCCCTTTCGTTTCACGCGAAAAGGTTTCCGGTAACCCTAGCTGCGTCATTTTTCAGATCGGGAGGTATACAGTGTTTTTTGCAGTTTACTGTCATTTTCTCTCTGCTTATTTCGGTTTCGGTTTATTTAGCCTTTTTTTTTTCCCGGATCTATACCTTTCATTTCTGCGTATGCTCTTTGCCCTGCGACTCTGTGCGATCTGGGCAAATCAGAAACAGAAAGAAAGGATTTTTTCTCATGCGTATGCTCTTTTCCCTGCACCTTAGTGTGATCTTGGAAAATCAGAAACATTGAGAAAAATATTCAGTTTTTTCGGTTAAAAGCTAACCTTGAGATTTTTTTTAAAATTCTAGTTTTTTGGCTAAAGCTAACTTCGAGCCGTAAGGTTCGTTTTTTCTTTGCATATTCGTGTTGGGTTTTGTGTTTTGTGTTTTGTAGGGGAAAAGAGCCTTCCCAAGGCAAGCACGCAAATCGAGGCCCCCCCCCCCTCTCTCTCTCTCTCTCTCTCTCTCTCTCTCAAATATTTTGTATAGATCAATTGGTTCAAAGACTTTTTAAGAGAGTAGAGGTCTTGGGTTCAAGTCTCCATTTTGTGGGGGCGGATTTTTTTATTCCCGCACATTCGCGCACTTTGCCGGCAACGTCAACAATTTTTTTTTCAAAAAGCCATAACTTCTTCATCCGGAAGCCTTTTTCAGAGCCGTTTTTTTTAAAACCGCCTATTTTTTCGAGATCTATCCATTGGACCACTTACTTTCAGCATCTTCAGCTTCAGGATTTTTTTCAAAAAATGGAAAGTCCATGCCAAGTCATTCTTGACAGCACTAACTACTTCCAATGGGTAGCCTACATGGGAGATTTACTTAGAAGTAAAGGTCTCTTCAGAATAGCCACAGACCAAGAGAAGAAACCCAAAGATGAAGACAAGGCCGAAAAATGGGAAAATAGACAAGATCAAGCACGTGGTTTGATAGGAATGTCTGTTTCTCCTGATCTTAGATTCCACATTGCAGAAATTGAAACTCCTCATGAAGCATTAGAAAAACTTGCTAAAGTGTTTGGGATTAAAAATGAAATTAGAGCCCATCAACTTGAGAATGAGTTGCTTACTTTGGATCCTAATAATTTTTCTTGCATTGAAGATTTCTTGTCCAAATTCAAGACCCTTAGATATCTCTTGGAAGGTGTTAAAGTTAAGAAAGAAGATGGTAACCTTATTTATTCCATCCTTACTAAGTTGGGACCAGCCTACTCTGTATTTGTTTCCACTTTCCATTCTACAAGGGAAGCTTTCATTTGTCAAGGCAAAGACTACAAACCCCCTTCCTTTGACTCCTTTTGTGATTCCTTAATAAGAGAACAAGAAAAACTCTTACACCTTGGTCTTCTTAATCTTGGAAACTCTTCCTCGAAAGCGTTAGCCGCCCAGCAGCAACCAAATTCAAAGAATCCTAAGAAGTCTTATCCTCAAAGGAATGGTCCTAAACCAACTCAGCCTCAAGATGAAAGATCATTTCAGCAAAATGACAAGCCCAATAAAAACAAATGGAAGAGGACTGACAGACATTGTAACTTTTGTAATCGAGATGGCCACTTAGAATCTAAATGCTTTAAGAAGATGGAAGCCTTGGAAGCCGCAATGAAGAAACATAACATCCATGTGGAGCCTACTTCAACTTCAACTTCCGGAATGGCACTTTCTGCATGTCGTTATCAATCATCTCAGTCTGGTTATGCTTTAAATGTATCTTCTTCTTCTTCTCATTCTCATGAGTGGCTCATTGATTCTGGAGCCTCTTATCACATGGCCAAAAACCAAGCCATGTTTTCTTCTTTAAAAGATTGTAACACCAAATATATATATGTTGGTGATGATAGATCTCTTAGTGTTGTAGGGACTGGAACTGTTCATCTAGACAATGGTCAGTTTAATGATGTATTATGTGTTCCAACCTTATCCTCCAACCTTCTATCTGTCTATCAGATAACTCATTCAGGTGAAGGCAAAATTGTTGAATTTTCACCTCATGATGTTGTAATCAAGGATCTAAAAGATCCTAAACAGATTCTAGCTACTGGTCTTGCTGATGATTCCACAAGGTTGTATAAGTTTCACAACTTTGGGTCATCAAATCTTCCCTCAGCATTTGTTGCTCATAATGATGAAGTGAGCAAACTTTGGCATGAGCGATTTGGTCACTTAAACTATCGCTCCCTTCAGCATCTATGTAAAGAAAATATGGTGACAGGTCTTCCTATGATATCTTGCAGAGATGGTGTTTGTTCCGGATGTGTACTCGGAAAACATCATCGGGACAGTTTTGACAAACGTGCCTCTTGGCACGCCTCAGCCCCTTTACAGCTTGTGCACAGTGATTTATGTGGTCCTCTTCCTGTTGCTTCATTCTCTGGTTGCAAGTACTTCTTAACCTTCATTGATGATTTCTCCAGACGCACTTGGGTATACTTCTTAAAACTCAAGAGCGAAGTATTTAACACTTTTTTGGCCTTCAAAGCCTTTGTTGAAAAACAATCTGGACATCAAATTCTTAAGCTACGAACTGATAATGGTGGAGAATATGTTAAAAACACATTCATCAACTTTTGCACTGAAAATGGAATTCAAATGCAACATACTGTTCCATACACTCCACAACAAAATGGTGTAGCTGAAAGGAAAAATCGCACCTTAAAGGAAATGGCTAATTGTATGCTGCAATCTAAAGGACTCAGTCTTAGTTTTTGGGCCGAAGCAATTAATTGTGCAAATTATATAATCAATCGCACTCCTACTAAGGTTCTAGAGAATATCACTCCAGAAGAAGCTTGGAGTTCCATTAAACCAGATGTAAGTCACTTTCGTGTGTTTGAAAGTGAAGCATGGGCCCATATTCCAGATGAAAAGCATAAAGCTTTAGAACCTAAGAGTGAGAAATGCACTTTTGTTGGATATTCTGAAGATGTAAAAGGTTACAGACTTATTCCATTTAAGTCCAAAAATGTTATCATTAGAAGAGATGTAAAATTTGATGAAAATAAATCGGCCTGCGAGCCTAGTCCGGCGGATGTGCCACCTCTTCCTATCTCTTCTACTTTTGAAAACATTTCTTCTTCAGATGATGAAAGTGAGGATGACAATCCTCCCCCACCTTCTCAGGATCCTCAACTTCCAAGATGGGTCCGTGCTACTCGAGATGCAGCAGGTGATCTTGCCGGTGATCCTACAGATCAGCGACGTACACGTTCTCAGTTTGAAAGAGCCTCTTCTTTACTGGCTCAAGCTCCAGTAAATCATGATCCTGACACTTTTGCAGAAGCTTCAGGCCATCCACATTGGGAAGCAGCTATGAATGAAGAATATCATCATTGATGACAAATGATACATGGGATCTTGTTCCTCTACCAACGGGACGAAAACTTGTAAGATGTAAATGGGTTTACAGAACCAAGTATGGACCAGATGGCAAAATTGATAAACATAAAGCTCGTCTTGTTGCTAAGGGCTTTTCACAGGTTGAAGGAATTGACTACACTGAAACCTTCGCCCCTGTTGCCAAAATGAACTCTATCCGCCTTGTTCTTTCCCTTGCTGCCTCTTTAAAATGGGAAGTCCATCAAATGGATGTTAAATCTGCCTTCTTGCATGGGGACTTGCAGGAAGAAATCTATATGGAACAACCCATTGGCTTCATACAAACAGACTCAAGCCTTGTGTGTCGACTTAAGAAATCCCTTTATGGTCTCAAGCAGGCTCCTCGGGCCTGGTATGCCAAAATGGATAGCTTTCTTTTAGAATCTGGCTTTTCTAGGTGTCATTCTGACAATACTGTCTACACCAAGAAAGTGGGTGACTCTCTTATCATCCTTGTTCTTTATGTTGATGATCTTATCCTTACTGGTAGTGATCCCAACCTTATAAACCATGTGAAGTCTATCCTTAAAAAGAAATTTGAAATGACAGACTTAGGACACTTACACTATTTTCTCGGTCTTCAAGTCTTGCAATCCAAGGAGGGTATTTCCCTTTCCCAGTCCAAGTATGCTTGTGATATTCTTCGTCATTTTCACATGGAAGACTGTAAGCCAGCCCCTTCTCCCTTTCAGTCTGGAGTCAAACTTTCAGTCTCTTGTTCTTCTCCTGAAGTTGATGCTACCTTATACCGTCAACTTGTAGGAAAACTCTTGTACTTAACCCATACTCGTCCTGATCTTTCCTTTGCTGTTGGCCTTGTTGCTCGTTTTATGCAAAACCCCCGTGAAAGTCATTGGAAAGCAGCCAAAAGAATACTTCGTTATGTTCGAGGTACAGTACAGTTTGGGATTCATTACAGTGCCAAAGCAGCTCCTCTGTTAGTTGGTTTCACTGATTCTGATTGGGCTGGTGACCCTGATGATCGGAAGTCTACTGCCGGTTATGTCTTCACTCTTGGTTCAGGACCTATTACATGGGCTTGTAAGAAACAGGCTGCCATTTCTCTTTCGTCAGCAGAAGCAGAGTATCGTGGTGCCGTGGAAGCTAGTAAGGAAGCCTTGTGGCTTCGTCAGATCCTATCAGAGTTTGGCTTTGAGCAGCAGCATCCAACCTCCCTTTGGTGTGATAATCAAAGTGCCATTCAGCTATGCAAAGATCCAGTCCAGCATCAACGCAGCAAACACATCGAACTACACATGCACTTCATCAGAAAACTCATTCATGACCATGCTCTTGAAGTACAATATTGTCCAACAGATGATCAGATTGCAGACATCTTCACAAAGGCTCTCACAGAGGCGAAGTTCACTAAACTTCGATATATGCTTAGAGTTCAGGAAGTTGTCACTAAGGGGGGATAGGCTCTAGTGCCTCCTTCCTTCTCCTATTGTGTCATATTTGTAAATCCTTCAATCCTATCCCAAGTTGTTCTTAAGGGGGGATGTTAGGATATTCCGACACATAGGATATAGTTAAGATCAACTTGGTCTAGTTTAGAGTTAGGTATAGAGTTAGGTAAAGTGTCTTTCTTTACCGTTGTACATATTGTAACTTACAATCCGACGGTCACGATATGTAGTGATCCGACGGTTCACTCTCACCTCGGTATTATCGACACTTGATCCGTGGCTTGACACTCGATTGGTCCATGAGTTCTATTTAAAGCGCATGGAGGGTCATTGTTCGGGTAATCCGTGCATGAGAGAAGCTTATGTAAATTTTCATTCTTTGATTAATAAATTGTCTGTACCCACGTTGGGACAGGCCGTGGACTGTTTCCCTCCTTGCACTCTGAGGGTTTTAACCACGTCAAAAATACTGGTGTATTGATTTGAGATCTGGTTGTGAGCGGTGTCCTTTTGGTATTCTTTCTGAGGAACTTACCCTGTAAATTCCTACATTCAAGTCATTTTCACACACACTCTTGTGATCTCTCTTCATTTCTGTTTTGGGTTTTGATGAAGGAGAGATCTAGAGGGAGTGCCCTTGGCTCTATGCTGCCCTAATGAAGAAGCCCTAACATGCCCTAGCATTCATGAAATAAAGACCTCAACGCAGCCATGGAGGAGTCTTAAAAGCAGCCATGACAGAAGTCTAATACGTTGGCCTAATGATGCCCTAATCCGCAATAAAGGGAAGTCTAATACACAGTCTCTTAACGCTGCCATGGAGAGCCCTAATATATTGTCAATGAAGCCAGCCCCATAGACGCAGTCATGGAGGATGAAAGAAAGACACCTACGTTGTTCAAAGGAAGCCTTAATACGTTGTTGAGAGAAGCTCCAATACGTTGTTAAGTGCAGCACTTAACTGCACAAGATCCAAGACATCTAGCCGTTGTCAAGTAAGCTTAAACGTTGTCCAGAAGTGACCTCTCCACAACTTGTAAGGTTCTGTCTCATAGCTAGAAGAAGGCCCTATCATTACAGTCATCAGGGAGAGGCCTCAAGACGTTGTTAAGGAGCCCTAAATGCAGCCAGAATCGTTGTAGGTGACAACATAGTATCAAGGTCATGAATTCATGATTTGACTAGGCCTGTTGGAAGATTTTATAAGCTACAGCTAGCTGCTTTGCTAGGTTGCAAGCCATAGCAAGCAACTAAGGTTGTTCCGTGGGAGTATTGTAGTATACATTGAGGGTGGGTGGCAATGTGGATTAGGAGGGACTCTTCTAGGTGGTCTGCAACCCTTGAAGGGCTTAGTTATCTAACAGTTATGCAACATGATGAGATGCAGCATGATGGATGCAGCATGATGAGATGTAGCATGATGGATGCAACAAGATGAGATGCAGCATGATGAGATGCAGCATGGTGATGGAATCACCTTGGAAGAATGTTTGCCTTCACCCGAGTTCAGAACTACAGTCCATGTCCTCATATCTGCAACCTCTTTATGTCATCTTCATGGTGAAGATCTCTGCTCTTATTTTGACAAGTCAAAGTGTTGACTTCTGATGTATATGTATTATCTCTCTCTGCTCAACTATTGAAGAATATAAGAAGAATTGATCATGGGTTTCCCCACATTGGGGTCTGTCCCTCGCTGGAGCAACATCTTGTGTCCTCTTGTCTTGGCATGTCTTCTGCGATTTATGTTTATGTTCTATCTGCATTTTACTATCATGCTAAATGTGATTGCTAATCTGGAATTGAAATTGAGCTAATATGGAAAATTGAAGTAAATTGCGCTAAGCATAGAACATACCTAAAATTAACATCTTCACCATAAAAGCATCACACTGATCCTCCGCATCAGTCCTCTGTGCTGATGCTTGGCCTACTGCCCCACATCCACTGCATTGTTGCTTCCTGTACTGCTGCCCATGACACTACCACTGCCACTGCTACATCTGTACTACAACTCCCTCTCAACATGCTGCATCATGTTGCCCATAGCACTGCCATTGCTAACTGCTGCACTGCAACTCCCAATACTTATCCATTTCTACTACTGAAATGGATTCTTCACCATCCCCATCTTCTCCCTGAAATAAACAAACTTTGTTCTTCCTAGAGCCTTGGTGAGGATGTCTGCCACCTGTTCTCCTGTAGGAGTGTACCTCAACTGTATTGCCCCTCGTTGGACACAGTCTCTGACAAAGTGACACCTGATATCAATGTGCTTCGACCGATCATGAAATACTGGATTCTCAGAGAGCTTGATGCAACTCTGATTATCACACAAAATCTTGGTCGCTTCCATCCTTCTCCTGAATAGATTCACAAGCAATTTCCTAAGCCATATGGCTTCGCACGAAGTTGTGCTAGCTGCCATATATTCTGCTTCAGCTGAGCTCAAAGCCACGGATTTCTATTTCCTACTACACCAGGAGGTCATTCTTCATCCAATGTTGAACCGGTACCCAGTTGTACTTTTCCAATCTACTGAACTTCCAGCCCAATCTATATCAGTGAACCCACTCAGCCTGATGTCATTGCCTTGGGTGTACAATAGTCCATGCTCGATTGTTCCTTGTATATACCTGAGAACATGTTTGGTTGCTACCCAGTGCGCCCTCTTGGGTTCCACCATGAACTGATTGAGGGTGTTGACAGCGTAACAAATGTCTGGCCTGGTATTGACCCTATAAGCTGCTTGTACAAGGTGGGATCAACGTCTTTATCTTCTGATGCATCAATCTTCTTCCAGTTGGTGATCATTGGAGTAGCCATAGGTCTACAGTCCTGCATCCTAAATCTCTTCAAGATCTTTGTAGCATATCTCCCTTGTCCAAGGAAGATCTCACCCTTCTGCTGCCAAACTTCCAACCCCAAGAAATAATGCATCTGTCCCAAATCCTTCATGTCGAATTCTGTGGCTAGGTTCTTCTTGCAGTCTTTGATGAGCCTGGATGATCCTGTCAGGAAAAGATCATCCACATATAACACCAGGATTAGAGGCTCATTCTCTATGACAAGATAGTAGAGATTAGGATCTGCGTCACTCTTGACGAACCCCATCTTCTGCAAGTAGCCATCAATTCAATCGTACCATGCTCTAGGTGCCTATTTAAGCCCATACAAGGCTTTCTTTAATCTACATACATGAGATTTCTTCTCATGTGTCTCAAAACCCTCTGGTTGTTCAATGTATACTTCTTCTTCTATCACCCCATTCAAGAATGTCGTCTTGACATCCATCTGGTGAATCTCCCACCCCATCTGTGCTGCAAGAGATATCAAGGTTCTAATAAAAGTATACCTGGCTACTGGGGCGAAGGTTTCTTCGTAGTCTATCCCTTCCTCCTTAGCATACCCCTTAGCCACAAACCTGGCTTTGTATTTCTCCACGCTATCGTCTGCAGCATATTTGACTTCGTAAATCCATCTCAAACCTACCACTGACCTGTCCTGAGGCCTAGGTACCACTTCCCATACATCATTGACCATTATAGAGTTGTATTCCTCCACCATAGCATCTACCCATACTTGATGTTGAACGGCCTCCTGAAAACTAGAGGGTTCCCCAACCTGAGCTACTAGGGTCTAGTATCTGTCTGGCTGTCTTCGCTCCCTTTTATCATTCCTAGGTGCACTAATGAAGTCCTCTGCATCCCGTAGAATCTGTCAGAGTTCCCGACTTGTTCTTCCACTGGTAGTGGGTACATCTATCAACTCTTCCTCTTCCTGAGTTTCCTCCTGTTCTGAAGCTTTGCCTTTAGGAGAATTGTTGGTACTAGTTTTTGTTGGTCAAAGTGGTTGGACCAACGGATCATCTTTTGACTGCTCCTCGAAAGGCATTTCTCTGGATGTCCTGAAAGGCCTGTCCTCCATGAACTTTACATCCCGCCGAACTACTACCTTCCTACTCCCTGGAAGATAGACTCTATATGCCTTAGCATTCTCGCTATATCCCACAAGATATCCTTTCTCAGTAGTTTGATCTAATTTCTTTCTCTTTTCTTCAGGTATACGGCAATACGCCAAACTCCCAAATATCTTGAAATGACTGACTTCAGGTGTCTTCCTGGTGAAGACCCTTTCCGGAGTGATTTTGCCCAATGCCCTGTGTGGAGTCCTATTCTAGACATAAATTGTCGTGTTGCATGCTTCTACCCACAAGAATTTGGGCATATCCTGATCATACAACATTGCCCTAGCTGCTTCCACAATAGTCCTGTTTTTCCTTTCTGCTACTCCATTTTGCTCCGGATTGTAGGGAGTTGTCCACTCTCTTCTGATGCCTTCCCTAGCGCAAAAATCGGTGAAGTCCTTGTCAACGTACTCTCCACCATTGTCTGAGCGCAACACTTTTATCTTCTTTCCTGTCAAATTCTCTACTAGAGCCTTGAACTCTTTGAATCGACCAAAAACCTCATCCTTGGTTTTCAGAAAGTAGATCCAAGTCTTCCTAGAATGGTCATCGATGAAGGTGACAAAGTATTCGGCACCACTAAGAGATTTTGTGGACATAGGTCCGCAGATGTCTGAGTGTATCAATCCTAGAACACTCTAAGCTCTATTGTTACTTCTGGAAAACGCTACTTTGGCATACTTGCCTAGAGCACACCCTCTGCATACATCATCTCGTTCGGTACTTAATTCTGGAACTCCTGATACTGTTTTCCTAAGAATTCTCAGAGCCCCATGGTGTAAGTGTCCCATCCTCCTGTGCCATAGTTCATTCAAATCTTTATCTCCATTGTTGCCTATCAATGCCATTGGAGATTCTAGCTGTAATCTATACAACCTGTTACTTTTGATTCCAATCTGGGCCTTCCTTTTCCAACTCGGGTGTTTGACATATACTTTCTCCTTAATGAAGAAAACGTCATAGCCCTTGTTTTGAAGTTGAGACACAGAGAGTAAGTTCATCCCCAATCCTAGCACATGTAGCACATTAGTTGTTCGAAGCCGCTCTCCTACTTCGGTTTGAAAGACTACAGTACCTCTTCCAGGGGTACACTTTGCCTTATTTCCCATGGTGATCTGAAAATTCATTCTTTCTTCCTAATAATTTGAAAAACATTCTCGAATTCCTGTCATATGCCAAGAAGCTCCATTATCTATATACCAAACCTCAGAGGAGGCAGAGCTTGCTAGGCAAGCGACTTCTTCTTCCAGTTTGGAAGCTAACATAGAATAATCGTGATCCATGTCCCTCGTGCTTTCTTCTGGAAATCTGCGTGAATCCCTTTGAGTTGATACCTCTGCATCATGCTCCTGACCCATAGTTGATTCTTCTCTCCTGTCGCTAGATCTCTGATCCGATACCATGTGAACATTTCTAACCCAAAATTCTACTACAGCCACTGATTTATTTCACCTACTTATTCTTCACAATAAGTTATTTACGAAATCCCTTCAGCAAACATTAAAATAAATTCTACTGCAATTATCACATAATTACCCAGAGAAAAATACATGCACAAGAACCAATCACATCAACACAATTGTTTTTGGACAATTGTCTCTAGAAAAATGCAATGTGGGAAAACCAGTGCAACAGATGAGGGTTTTATTAATCTTCAGCAACAATCGCTTTACAAGGAAATATTTTACACAGAAACTAAGAGAAAACACTTGAGACTTTCTCCTGGAATTTTTGACACCCTAGAGACCCTTCTCCCACTTCAACGTCACCTCTGCGTCACTCTGCATGGTTCTGCATCAGCCTGCGTGAGAGTTGCGTCTCCCTCTTCGCTCTCTCAATACCCCTGTGTCACCTCGTCCTCAATCACTAACTGCTGTTGATGCCTCCTCTTCCTCCACCCTGCAATCTCCTTCTCTTTGAGAATCGATTTTCCTTGGGATACTAAGTATCTGTCAGTATATCTCCAAATGATCCTCAAGTCTTCTTTTATACTTTTCCTGTTGATGAATCAACGGCTAAGATTAAAACAGACTTGATCCTCATCTCTTAGAAGCCTCTTACCCTTATCTTTATTAATATGCATTAATATTTTTATTTTCCTAAGTTTAGACTTAAGAACCTATTAAAAAAATTAATTATTTTAATAACTCCTCACCCGGGTGGAATTTCTCCAAACGATTTCTGGGTCTTGGAGATCTCATGTGCCTTAGCCTCTCCACCAAATTTCAAGCCTAGATCACATCGGATGCTACCCAAAATCAACATGAATACCTCCCTAGTTAAGAGGGAGTGTTGAAGAAAGTGTAACTAGGTTCGGTCTTCATAAATGTAATTTTGATCTTTGTACTTGTAAAAGAAAATAACTATTATTTTTGTCATTATCAAGAATGGGTTTCTTGCCCATTTAATAGGTCAAGCACATGTTTAAGTGCTTCTAGGAAAGTCAAAGAGTCAATGTAATTATTGAAGACCCATGTGGGCATGTTACACTATGTAAACATATGTATTAGAGTCAAAAAAATATGTTTAGGGTGATCCTCCGAAGCAAAGACAAATCTCCTCTTCAAGTCGCCTCAAAGAAATGAATTTTTGGTGCACCTAAAGTCAAGTCGGCCTTACTAGCGCAAGTCGGCCCAATAGGAGGGTCAGACTCCTATATATAGGGTTCAACCTCACAACTAGATCATCAATCATCTCTGAAATCAGCGAAGAAGAAAGGATGAAAAAGAAGTGCGAAAAAGGAGCATTGAAGTGATTCTAGGGCAGTGAAGAAGAAGGAAGAGAAACCGAGTTTGGGAGGGTTGTTTTGGGGCTAATCTCTACCACATGTGCAAAGGAAGAAGGGTCATTTTGCTGTCATAACAGAACCCTAAGTGCAACAACATAAGAAGAGGTGTTTTGGGTGAAAAAGAGGCTCCAAATAGGCCTCCATCTCAAGCGAAGTAAGTCTCACCTAAAGCGAAGGAAAGAAGCAAGAAAAAGGGCCAAGTACAAGTCTATATCAGCCACACGTGCGAAGAAATCAGACCTGCAGTAGGGTAAAGAGGATCAGCCTCTCAACTCAGAAATATCTCTCAAGGAAGGTCTCATTCTCTAGCCTAAGTGTCAAGGAAAGGGAAGATTGCCAAGCGAAGTAGAGAAGGAAAGGAAGACTCCAAAGAAGAGGTCTCTAAGGAGACTTAGGGTTTCTACAAGTTGCCGAAAAAGAGTTATCAGTTGTCGAAAGAAGTGCGAAGGAAGAGATCAAGGTGCAAAGTAGAAGAAGGCATTGATTGAAGGACAAAAGGAAGAGAGATTGTGTCTTGTGCTTGGAGGATCTACTAGTCAAGGGTCTAGGGTTTGGCATTTGTCAATTGAAGCTTCAAATAAGAGAAATTTGCAGAAGGGTTTTCCTCTCTAGGAGAGAGAGGTTTTGCCCTGGCTGAGAGCCAACATCTTGTGTTCTTGTCTCTTTTGTTTTTGGTAACTGTTTGATGAAGAAAGAGATCACACACTAATAATAATAAGAGAAGATTGTGTTAATAAGAAAAAGTAAAAAGTGCTTCACAAATAGTTATCATCGTCAGAAGAATCTCATTATAACCTAGATGCCCTAGATTCTTCAACACACAATTCTGGGGAGAACCAAGCAACTCTCTGGCTCATGCATTGCGCAATTTCTAAGAACAATGGGTTCTGCGCAATTTTTGAGTTCAGTGGCTTTGGGCTGCCTCTCATGTCTGCGCAATTTCCCAGCTCAAGGTTGCTTGCCATCCACTACTGGGCATTTCTTGGGCTCAAGGGTCACTGGCAATCAGGATTGTGCAATTCCCAAGAGCGAGGCCAATTGCCCTCAAGAATTGCGCAGTTCTCTAAGGCAAGCCCGGAACTGTCAAGGACCAAGTCAAGAGATCAACTTGTGGGTTAGAAAATGAACTTAGTGAGCAACACAAGCCAGGACAAAAATAATAAAACTCGGTCAAAGCACAAGTACCTGGATCAGTGTAAGATGAGTTGTTGTGGTTTAGGAGGCTCCAAAACAAAGCATAGGCAAAATTTTGGAGGGTGGTTGTAACTACTACAACATGTGGATGATCTAATTGCTAGTTTAATAAGTTTTATTGTGCATAATTTGCTTCTGGTTAGGCACATCAATGTGTTTCAATTAATTAGTTGGGTTAAAGTTAATTTGAGACTGTTACCAAATCTAGTGTGTGTGTGTGCACCGAGTCTAGTGACCAAAATCTAACATGGTATTAGAGCAAGGTCTCTATGAAGGGCAGTTGGATCTTAGATTCGCACGAGTGACAGCTCTGAGAGGAAGTTGTATGAATTGTTACAGGAAGTAGCAGTGCTTTGCAGACCCATGCCAAGAGATTTGGCCAATGGATGTGTATCATAGACTGCTTGTATGGGTCGTGAAGGCTAGGATCAACCCTTCATGGAGCAGATCATTCACACGAGGAGTTGTGGACAATTGTAAACTGGTGCATAGACAAAGAGAAATGGATGAGAGTTTTATTCATCAGATGTGCTAGGATCTTGAGAGGAGATCAGCACAAGAGAATGAGAGATTCATTATAATTTAGGTGTGAAGGTCTTCTGAACAGATCTAAGCTTGGAAGGGCCAAGTAAGGGCCAGATTTGTTACTGTGGATGTGGTCAGAGGGCTAAGATAGCCATTGGAGATCCAAGTGAGAAACTTGGAGTGAATGTCAAGAAGAGACCTTGAGGGCCGAGAAGGCGTGCGATCTGGAGTCGAAGGGAGTTAGGCTTTAGAGGGAGTGAGCAAGCTAGGGAGGGAGTCAGTGTTCAGAGGGAGTCAACAGGCTTAAAGGAAGTCAATTGCTCAGAGGAAGACAACCTTCAGGTTCAAGAAGTCATGGTACAAGATGGCCATGCAAAAGGGAGAGAGTAGTCTTTCAAGATTGTATCATGGGTCAACATGGCCATGCATGATGCTTAGGAGTAAGAGCATTCTAGGAAAAGGATGTCTTGAAAGAAGGGTCCCTGTCATGCAGCGAGAATTGTTTTTGTGTCATATGGAGCAGCTGCGATAGCGGATTAACGGTATAAATGTGCTTTAGGTTCGAAGGCAGAGCCACTTACAACTGGTGTTGAGAGAATACATCCTTTGCGAAGAGGGAGTGTTGATGTTTTGAGTAGCATCGGGAGTATTCTCACGTGTGGGACAAGTGAGCTAAGTGATGGGGCATTGCACCCATAGACCCTTGGTATTCTGATGACACATGGTATAGACACACGGTATTATGATGACCCATGGTATTTCAACCTTTAGAAAAGTATATGTACAAGGATGAGTGATTCATTCTTGTGTCTTGGCAAGAGAGCCAAGAGGGCTAAGAGGGTTGAGCAAGGCCAAGAGGGGCTAACAGGGCCAATAGGGTCGAGAGTGTTGGGAGGGCACAGAGACATACACGAGCGTGAGACATTGAGAGAGATTCTCTCAAGCAAAAGATTTGCATGAGTAATATTCCAGATTTGCTACAAGTGAGATACTCAATTGTGTTGGGTCCAGGGAAAGAGCATGGAGCAGCAAAGGAGATCTAGATCAACCAAATTGAGGACGAATCTAGGGCTTCATCCACTGGATCAAATCCAAAATAATTGTTGTATATGTAATTTCCTTGAGGGCCATTATCCTAGTAAGGGATCCCGAATAGGTTCTGAGAAGAATTTAATGAAGAATTGTTGATTGGGCTGAAATTTTATGTTTACTATGCATGATCTAATTGTTGTTTTTATTAGTTCCACTGTGCATAATTTGTTTTTGGTTAGGCACATCAATGTGTTTCAGTTAATTAGTTGGGTTAAAGTTAATTTGACACTGTTACCAGATCTAGTGTGTGTGTGTGTGCACTGAGTCTAGTGGCCAAAATTTAACACTTGGTAGTGCATAAGCATTAGGAATGTTGCACTATGACCAGCAAAGCACCACTGCGAACAAAGGAAACAGTAGACAGAAGTATATCAGAAATAATAATAAATGTTATAATGATGTCGCAACTTACACAAAATAGAGAGCCCAAGGAACGCTACCCAACATAAATGTACCATTCATGCTGATAAGTGGTTATGGGGCTTTAACCACCTAACCTCTCACTTTAATATCTAATATTATATGTTCACATGTCACTATCATATGAAGTGAGAAAATTACTTGCATTTTTTTTGTTATACTCTAACATTATACATTTAAAGAATTTTTATTTTTACTTGTGAACTAAACAATTTAAGCAAATAATAATTCTAAAAGCAACGAGACAATAATAAATCAAATGCCTCCATTACTTATTTATGAATTAATATCCTTGTCCAAATTAGCTAAGTGTCCATCTTGTATGCAATCAAGACAGGTTAATCTTAAGAGAAGACTGACTAAATAAAGTGTGATTAGGAAACATTAGTATTCATGATGCTTTATATGTTATTAGGTAACTTATGTAATATCAAATGTTGATGTTAAAATGCAAAGGGTTAACTAAACTGATTATCCTCAATGTTGTTAGGCATTAGCCTAGTTCCATGTCAAGCAATGTTCCACCAAGACTCTGGGAGGGGGAGACACGGGTGCGGGGAGACGCACAAGGGGGACGTGTGGGAGTACCCTCAAATTTTAGGGAAATTTAGGGGGGACGGGGGGAAGTCGAGGTATATATATATATATATATATATATATATATATATATATATATATTTTCCTTTTTAATATATATATATTTCAAATTCATATTCAATAAAGAAAGCATAAATACAATTATACATACATAGTTGAATTAAATAATGAAATACATTGATCCATACTCATCATCCTTGCTAATACATACATGATTCATCCATAGACCACAAGATTCAATAATGAAATACTCCAATCCATATTCATTATTCATTATTCACCATTTTAGAATCTACATTGATTTAAAAATTAAATTCATCATTCATCATTCTATATTCTAAATTGATTTAAAATTAGAATTCATCATTCATCATTCTAGAATCTAATTAGTACTAAGCAAAATAGACTATAATAGATACTGAAATCTGAATAATGGAATAGTAAATTGATATAACTAAAACTCAAAAACAATGGAGTGATGAGTCTAAAAGTCGCTCTAAAGTACAAAGAGGGCTTGGTGTTCTTGATTAAATACTAATTCCATACCCTTGGACATGACAAAATGCAATGGAAACATTGCAATCCATCGAATCCTGAATCCCTGAAAAACTATTAAGTTTGCTGGATTTTGAGTGAGATCTAATATTCTACTTTCCCCATATGGAATCCAATGAGGTCGGAACCACTTTCAAACATCCTGAGTCATTTCATGGTAATGTTAAAAATTTAGGTAAAATGATGAAAATGAAAAATAAAGGAGAATGTGACCATGAATTGCATAATAGCATTAGTAGGGAAATATGGTCAAATACTAGGTTTTCCCTGTCATAAATCATTGTTTACAAGCAAATTTAACGGGGGACGCATAGCCCATATTGAGGGGGGATGCCTTCTGGGGAGTTGCGTCCCCCACACTAGGGAAACACCCCCCCTGCGTCTCCCTACGTCTCCCAACGTTTCCCCCGACATCCCCCCCGTCCCGAGTGCATGGGGTGCGAGGAGTGTGCGCACCCACCCCTGGGCGACGCGTCCCCATGGAACACTGATGTCAAGAGGTGCCCAGTTCGAATCCCCTTGGGTAAGGTATACTAGTCTACACCAATGGGTTTTCGAGGGATGCAATCCACAAATGTGAGGATGCATCCCTTCAATTTCCCCATGTGGTTATCCTTGGAAAATACTTTTACCATTAGTGATTTATCTAATCATTCAATCATAAACATAAAAATACTCTAATGATTCCGATTAAAAGATTAGAGAAAAACAAATTCAAATAGTAGTACCGAGTCTGCTTTGCTCCATTGAAACATAGAATCAAAAATGGTTCAGTGCATGTATTAAGAAAAACTAAGTACAATAGTGTAACTGGGGCTTTCCATACAAAAATTCAGAACCCTTTGCCTAGTGCTTGAGAGCTCCATAGAAAGTTTTGTAAGGAGATAGGAGAGGGTAGTTTCTTCTCCTGATTTTCCTCAACAAATTACAAACAAAAATATTTAAAATGGAAAGTTGTTGGAACCTACAAACCGAAAAGAACTTTTCAACTTGATGAAGCAACTGTTGAAGAAGAACTATTGGCTGATTGCCATCGGTTGTACACTTCTAGAAGTTCTGCTAGCTTAGGAGGAGGTTGAGGTCTAATATTTACTTGACAGTTGTATACATGTGCTTCCAATACAGGCAACATTTGGGTAATCTGCTCATTTATTACTTTAGTTACTTGAAGATAGCTATGAGGTTTAACAAGGAATTCCCAAATCATCTCAAAATTCACCTCCAACAGTTGCTCAATCCTATTTCGGGCCTCGGTTCTGTCACTTTGTGCCTTTGGTTTTAACACTCCTTCCTCTGGTAGAGCATCCTTTGCATCTTCGGGTAACAGCCTTGTCTTCTTGAGAGATTGAGAAATCAATTGAACCACAGAGCTAGAAATCCCTTCTACTTCTTCAACTAATTCCTTAGCTAAGCGTATTTGAGCTTTCCATGTGTGTAGGACTATAGATTTCTGCATCTCCTTGATTTTTGGCAAGTTGGGAAAGTGCCTTTTTTAATCCTTTTGCCATGATAAAAGCTCAGTCAGCTTAAGCTTTGCTTCATCATACCCTGTTTCCATATCCACTATATCATTAAGAAATGAATTGACAAGCTTCTCTTGAACTTTCACTATGTTTAATTTATCACAAAATAGCCCCTGTTCATGCTGTAGCTGCTGATTGATATCAGTGGCTTCATGTTTGAATTTAGCGAGATCTATTACGCTTGCCTTGGCTAGCTTCACCTGTTCTTGCAAATCTTTCATCTGGGCATCCTTTTGCTGATTTTCAGATTCAAACTGACTTCTCATTAGAGTAATCTGAGCTTCCATTTGAGACCTAATTTGAGAAGAATCTTGCCCAATTGACAAATATTTTCATCTTTCTGCTGGACGAATTCTTTGAGTTTAGCAGCTGTATCAATGTTTGCATTTGCATACTCCTCGAATGCCTGATCTGGTGTCATTGAGGCCCCTTCCCAAACTACTTCCAGAGGAAATAATAATAGACAGAAGTATATCAGAAATAATAATATATGTTATAATTATGTTGCAACTTACACAAAATAGAGAGCCCAAGGAATACTACCCAACATACAAGTACCATTATGTCATCTTTACATCATGTTAATAAGTGGTTATGGAGCTTTAACCACCTAACCTCTAAATTTAATATCTAATATTATATGCTCACATGTCACTATCATATGAAGTGAGAAAATTACTCACATCTTTTTTCTTGTTATACTCTAACAGTATAGATTTAAAGAATTTTTATCTTTACTTCTGAACTAAACAATTTAAACAAATAATAATTCTAAAAGCGACAAGACAATAATAAATCAAATGCCTCCATTACTTATTTATGAATTAATATCCTTGTCCAAATTAGATAAGTGTCCATCTTGTAGCAATCAAGACAGGTTAATGTTAAGAGAGGTAAGACTAAATAAAGTGTGATTAGGAAACGTTAGTATTCATGATGCTTTATATGTTATTAGGTAACATGTAATATCAAATGTTGATGTTAAAATGCAAAGGGTTAACTCAACTGGTTGTCCTCAATGTTGTTAGGCATTGGCTTAGTTCCATGTCAAGAGGTGCCCGGTCCGAATCCCCTTGGGTAAGGCACACTAGTCTACGCGAATGGGTTTTCGAGGGATGCAATCCACAAATGTGAGGATACATCGCTTCAGTTTCCCCATGTGGTTATCCTTGGAAAAAAATAAACGTTGATGTTAAAGGTTAGGTGGTTAAACCACCCAGGGGCACTACATAAGTTATGCATGATGAATTGTGTGTGAGAGGTAAATTTATCAAACGTTTTTTCTCCAAGGAAAACTTCACAGGTTTCCCTCCTCATTCCCGAAATAATTGTCCAAAAATCATTTATTAATCAATCATATATTCATTCTCTCTCTACCATTAAGTATAACTGTATGTTGCCCTAATTTTCTAACATGGTATCAAAGCACCATGTGATCCTGAAATAAGAAAAACATTCATGAGGCAAAGTTCAGCACCTAGAGAAAATATATCACAAGTTGGCAAATAGCATCTTAGAAGAAAAAGGAAAGAGAGAAAAGGTCAACCCTTTGAAAAAGAGAGAGAGAGGGAGGAAAGGCCAACTCTTTATACACATGGTATAATATATTCATGAATACAAGCATTTATCATGTATCTGAAATAAACCAAGTAAGACAAGAAGCTGAGGCAAATTTGACATCCTAATATAAATCACTGACCTGCATTAACTGTCACTGAACTATTCTGTAAATCTCCAAATATATCTTGTAATTTCATTCCACTTTGAAGCTGCAATAGAAATTATACAAATGGCTAGACTGCATTAACTTATTTTTCAACGATAAAAACTATCTTATAATGTATAGATGAGAAAAAATTGTTTAGTAAGCATAAGAACAATCATCTTCGTTTAAAAGTTTGGTTAACCCAACTGATGATATCAGGACTCATGTATGATGACAAGTTTTGTATATTCTAGTTTTTCTTTACTTATTATCAGAATGAAATCATTTCAACCATGATTTAAGTGTTTTTAATAGAAAGGCAGCAACACTTTATTGTAAAGAATGCTTTAAGATGTTGAATATTGTGTTTTAATGAACCAACTTTGTGATCTTGAGATACTTTACATGAGCTAGTCATAACTACTAAACAAAAATGAAGCATACCTTCTTTACAGCGTTTTGAAGTAGATTCTCAAGGATTCTGGCCCCATACTGCTGTGTACCTTGAACAAGACGTAGAGCTAAATTCAAGTTACTTTTGAAATCAGCCGTCTTGCTTAGTTCTGGTGTGGGAATCAACCCTAAAACATGCTTCAGGAGATCTGTTTTCTTATCACAGCGTCTACAATAATATTCCACATCTAAACCAATACTCCTCACAACCCCTGCTGTCTGGCAAATAACAGCACATTCCAAATGGGCTGCATGCCCACAAATTAAGTCTTCACCCTGATTCCCTTCACATTGGACAAAGTAATACTCCCCTAATTCTTGGTCAATGGACTTCCCACAAAGAATGCAGGAACATTCACGGCAAAAGCCTGACTCAACACAACAGATGTCACAGTCCACGGCATTAGAAAATTTGCCTGTTCCAGTCTCCAAGTGGCATTTTGCATTACCAGCTTTACAATGAATCTTGACAGGTGTCTCTCCATCACATTTTGAATTTGATTCTCTCAAACGCTTTACCGCATAAGCAATTCCCTCTGCAGTAAGAAATTTAAAGTATTCAATCAAACTCATAAATTCTTTGTTCAAAAGAATATACTTCACAACATTTTGCACTTTCCTTAACAGTGTTCTCCTTTTGGTTAGCTTGTGTATTTCGGATTTCCTTCTATTGGGCACAAATAACTATTCTAAAACACAGAACGAGTACCAAGAATAATAAATTTTAAAATATATCTACAACTACTAGAAACAATATTAAGGACCATACTGCAAAATTTGAAATCGATACAATAATAAGAAGTTAAGAATAATATCACTTCAGATACTTTCTACATATCAGTATTGCATCAGACGCAAAAACTGAATAGCCTATTAGAATAATAAATGCTTCAGAGGTACAGATCTAGAATATATGTATAACATACCACAATTTTATTAAGTTTAGTCTAACGTGGGGAAAAATTTAGGTAGACTCTTCAACAAATCGTTTAAAATTTTAAAAAATCAATAGAAAACCAAAATTTCTAGTATATTGAATAACTTGCGGCATAGGGGAAAATTACCCCAAGATTTTCTGTACTAGACATCTGAAATTCCTAGTACAAGCACAGATGCCATGCCAGGCATGGGGAACAAGTTTCCCCTTTGTCCTTAATAGGGAATTACATCAGTTATGTCAGAATTATACAGTTGATAAGCACTACCACTATATCCAATTCAAGCATCATGGGAGAGAACAGACTTGGATCAATGTAGTGTAGAAAATCCACGAAATTCTGATTTGCTACTATGAGCAATTTGAAACATAATTTCTTCTCATATAAACACAGAATTTCTCTACTAAATTTTGCAGTGAAATAGAAACAGAAATAACAACAATCACACAATAAAAACACGATAATTTTCTAGGGAACCCATCTGGGAAAACCCTCTGCTTGATTATTGATAGAAACTGAGCATTAGATCTCTGACAAAGTTACAACTACAACTTGTTTCAATCTGAAAAAACACACCTGTCTTTCCTGCTTGATCTAAGCTTGAAACTCTTGCAAGATTACTGATCCCTATCTGCTCTCTATCAAACTCATAAAAGCCTCAACACACAAGCACCAACCTGTGCTCTCTACTGCCTTGTCTCACCAACTCGTGCTCACAAGACAATGACCAAATTGTGTCTCCGTTCCTCCTTATAAGCACTTTGATTAGGCTATTACTGGCAAGTTCTATTTGAGGAAATTCAAACTGTTGATTGACTAGTTAACAACAGCTCCCTGGTTGTGTTAACTCGTCATTCCTATAATTTCGGAGCCTGACTCAATCTACTTGTCCTTTACCCTAAATAACTCATGGTAGAAGACAATAAACTTGGCATTCCACTAATTAGCACTGGTCAACTGCTTCTTGCACTCATAACTTTTGGGAATTCACCCTAAATTTTTGGAACTCGTGCATGCTCAAGGACAAACTCGTTGTGGTTCCTTTGATTAAGGCACAAATCAAGGAAGGAACCCAATGTTGCACGAAGCGGGGACGAAGCAGGGACGTTTTTTGGAAGCGGGGACACGGAAGCGTCATTTTCCAAAAATCTAGGAAGCGTAGCGTATGCAGAAGCGTCTGCTATATATATATATACTTTTTTAATTTTTTTTGCATTTATACTCAAAACAAACATCCCAAATACCAAATTAATCGTAGAAAACATGAAAACATGCATATTTTTGCATAAATCAAGATAGATATGGCATCCATGATTCCATTGTAGTTACTAGTATGTACAACAATCATCTATATTCTAGCTATTGCAAACATACATCAAATTTTTAAGCATATTATAAAACATAAAACATTTAAACATATTATAAAACATAGAGCATATTATGATTTATCTAGCAAGTGAGCAACTGTCAACATTTGTCATGTCCAAAATTCAAATAATAATGTTTACAGAATATGTCACTTGGTCACTGCCAAGACAAAAAACGTTCAAAATTCAAATTCACAAGCCTACAAGTCTAATGAGTAATCTATGACAAAAAGTAGTAGATTGTGAATATATCTACTAATCTCTCCTCCTTCCACCACGAAGAAAACGTGGCGGCAGGCCTCCACGTGGTGGCGGGCCTCCACGTGGTGGCGGGCCTCCACATGGTGGCAATGAAGAAGATGGTGCCTGTGGAAGTTGTGGCACTGAAACTGATGAAGAAGAACCCCCTATTGTTGGTGTTGAAGTTGAACCATGGAACCTAGGAACCAAGGGACCAAATGGGGGTGGGGGTGGCATATCAACACGATCATCATCATCCTGGAATCGCTCAAAAAATTCATGCAAAAAAAAAAATACTAGTTAACAAAAAAATTAAAAACATGAATTAGAGAAATGCTTTATAAGGAAAAATTGGAAAATTCATACCACAATGGACATACCTGGATAAGAGCATCCTCTAATTGCTCTAATCGCAACATTCCATCCTCCAAATTGGGCTCCTCTGGATTCTTGTCCCAAATCAACAGATCTTTATTAGACTTTGCATCTTCATAGTAATGGGACAACAATCGCAAGTTGTAATGAACATAAACCAAGCTCTCTGCCCGGTCTAAACTCAACCTGTTCCTTTTAACATTGTGGATGAAAGAATAAGAGCTCCAACACCTCTCTGTAGAAGAAGTGTTTACCACCTGTGATAGCACCCGCAATGCCAAAGCCTGTAGAAGTGGAGTACCCCCTCCAAGCATGTTCCACCACTCAAGAGAAGAAAAAGTCTCTCGATCTTTAATTGCATTCATGCTCCCAAATGGACCAGTGTTAAGCGTATAGTTGCTCACCTGTCTCCGTACCAATGCAGCCGCCTCCTCATCAATTTACTCAATGCAGCCATATATTTTCTGTGAACCTCTTGATCTTGGCGTGGTTTTCTCCTGCTTCCCCCCCAAGTGCTGGTGTTGAAAGCCATGATGGATGATAGTATTTAGGTGTCAAAACATATGCTAATGCATGCAATGGAACATTTAGCATTTCCCATCGGTTTTCCACCTCTGCACGAATATAATTGTACAAGGTGGTATCTCTAGGCTCAACAATGTCTTTAATCTGCCCCAACATGCTATCCATTTGCTCATACACCTCCCCAATTACTAGTCGATCTGAATCTACAAACTTGATCATGTAATAAATTGGTTTGGTGAATTGCAAAACATATTTAACCTGTGCCCAAAAGTAACTGTCAAGAACAGTGTCCTTGACTGCATTAGCACCGTCTATGTCAGTGTTAATTTCATCCCATGATTCAGCACACACCAGATTAGTTAAAGCTTGTCTCACCTTCACTAGCCGCCTAAAGGTGAGGTAATAACTAGCAAATCTTGTATTTGCAATTTTAAGCAACTGCAACTTGGAGTAAGTGCCATAGAAGTAGTTTACCCTTGTATGCCCTGTGATGAATTTAATGAGTTGCTTCCCTCTCCTGTAAAGCTCAGTAATCCACCCACATTCTTTGTGCTTCACAATATCATGCATCAAAAGGTTCAATGTGTGAACCAGGCACCCAGACCAAAAGATGTGTGGATAAGTATGCTCAATAATTTTTCCTATTGCCTTACAATTTGCTGCATTATCTGTGATCACTTGAACCACATTATTCTGTTGAAATTTGGTACCGGAGGACAGGTGGTTCCCTAAGGCTTTGATCTTTGGCCTAGGGAAAAGTGTCCAAAAGAATTTAATTTTTCTCCTAAAGTGACTTTATAATTTTTATAAAGTCAAATCTAATTTAAAAGTGACTTTAAGTGATAAAGTTACTAAAGTCTAATTTTAAAGTGACTTTAATAAAATCAATGTAAAATTAGAAAGGAAAAGTGACTTTGGAAATAAATGACTAAGTGGGTCTTTATTAAAGTGGGGTGAATTAAAAAATAGAAAGTGAGATTTAAATGAGCATTTAATCTCAGCCCTAAATCTCAATCTATTTCAGCCATCGGATTTAGGGATTCCCCAAAAGTCACTTAGGGTTAGATTAAAGGAGAGAAAGGAGGAAAAGGTCATTCATTCTTTCATGAGCAGATTGAGAGAAGGAGAGCAAGAGAGCAAGGGAGATTTCTGGACAGTGAGGAGAAGGAGGCAGCAGCTTGGCACACATTCCAAGGCAGCATTCTAGCAAGTCCGTACAGTTGAGTTAGCACACAGTGAAGGGCAGGTTTTGGACACAATTTTCTAGAAAGGTCGTACAACGGTTTTGGCTCAAATTCCAAGGAGGCCGTACAGCAAGGTTGCACAGAAATCGAGGAGCAGAAAGTCTGAAAATTGCTAGCACGTTTTTCAAGGGAGGCCGTACAGCAAGTGGCTGTACCTTGGCACGCTTTTCTAGGCAGGCTGTACAAAGCATTTAACGCTGAAATTTGGCACAAAAATCGAGGAGGTCGTACAGCATTTATTGTTGTTCAGTTTTGCTGTTTGCAAGTTTTTTCAGTTCGCTGTGAGGCACGGAAAACAAGATAAGTTGTAAAAGTTTGCTTGCTGATTTTTTGCTGAATATTTTCTCTCACTGTAAAAAGCATTTTCCAAAAATAAGGAGCTTTCGAACTGGTTTTCCCCAAGAGTTGTAGGGGGTTTTTCCAGGGTCACCTTGACCAAAAATCACTGTGTTTAAATGTGTTGAATGGCTGTTTGTATATGCTGATTTTTATTTCTGCATTTTCCAGCACTCTGTAATTTTTCCAGAATTTGTGTTTTCAGCGAAATTTATTTTCCAGTTGTTAAATGTATGGATATGGGAAAGGGCATTTAACTATTTTGGAGAAATAAGATGAAATTGAAAACCGAGGTGGGAAATGAGAAATTTTTACATGGTATCAGAGGGAGCATGCTTTTCCCTCAATTAACGGAGCATCTTCGGGTATCTGGTATGTGGACAGTGGCGCTTCACATCACATGACAGGAGTCCGTGAGTACTTCTCAGAGCTTTCAGAGAGTGGCACTGATATAGAGGTAGTACTCGGTGATGACAGAGTTGTTAGAGCAGTCGGTGTGGGGACACTGACATTTCAGAGGGAGTCCAAACCTCCCTTGAAGGTGTCAGATGTTCTTTATGTGCCAGGGATGAGGAAGAACCTCATATCCATCTCAGCTTTGGAGGACAGAGGATATGAGGTACTGTTCAGGGGAGGACAGGTGTTGATGTATCCCAGGGGCACTCCAGCTGATTCAGCTAGAGTGATAGGTGTACGCCATGCAAAGGTGTACAAGTTTGCATTCCAGCCCCTTTTGGCATTGAGCAGTAGTACCGACAGCAGAGCTAGCAGTTCTGAGCTGTGTGAGATTTGGCACCGCAAGATGGGGCATATGTATCATGGAGCCTTGAGGACCTTGCGGGAGATCACTACAGGTGTGCCAGATTTCAGTACTGATCACTTTGATACTTGCAGAGGATGTGCGATGGGCAAGTTTGCCAAATCCCCCTTTCTCAATAGTGACAGCAGAGCAACTGGGATTCTTGATTTGATTCATTCTGATGTGAGCGGTCGGATGTCTCATGTTTCCTTGAGTGGACATGAGTACTATGTTTTATTCATTGATGATCACTCCAGGAGGACCTGGATTTATTTCTTGAAGACCAAAAGTGAGCTCTTCAAGCGGTTTCAGGAGTTCAGAGCTCTTGTGGAGACACAGACAGGTCGGAAGATCAAGTCCCTGAGGTCAGACAATGGGGGAGAGTACACCCTTGGAGAGTTTGTTGACTATTGTGCGGAGGCAGGCATTAGGAGGGAGTTCACTGTTCCTTACAACCCCCAGCAGAACGAGGTTGCGGAGAGGAAGAACAGATCCATCGGATGGGCTGCCAAAGCCATGTTACATGATCAAGGGTTGCCATTGTTCTTGTGGGCAGAGGCCTGCAACACAGTTGTTTATTTGCAGAACAAGAGTCTGCATCGTGCCTTGGGGCACATGACTCCGGAGGAGGCTTTTTCTGGGAAGAACCCTGATATTGGTCATCTTCGTATCTTTGGGTGCATTACATACTCCTACATACCCAAGGAGAAGAGGACCAAACTAGAGCCCACCACAGAGAAGGGTATCTTTGTGGGCTACAGTGAGACCTCAAAGGCCTTTTAGATTTACATTCCTGCACAGAGGAAAGTTGTTGTCAGGCGGGATGTGAAGTTCGAGGAGGACAGGGCCTTTAGGAGATCACGGGAGTTAGAGTATCTGGATCAGCCAGACCCTCAGCAACAGTTGAGTCAGTCGCAGGGATCCAGTGGGCAGGGATCAGGAGGATCCGGAGTTACATCTATGAGGATGTCAAGTCCATCAGTGAGCAGTGGCTCGACGAGCCAGAGGGGTGGTGCTTCAGGCAGCATGCAGAGCAGTTCACAAAGCAGTTCACTAGGGAGTCCACTGATGGATAGTTCACACGGTACCTCAGCTTCTACAGGTTCAGGTGCAGGCAGGAGGACAGCAGACAGACAGTCAGGAGTTCAGGCTCCTGATGATGATGAGGAGGAGGAGTTTCATTCTCCAATGGGAGAAGTACGCTCAGGGAAAAGGAAGCCCAAGTGGCTTCAGGACACCTTGAGAGATGCCACATCTGTTGCTGAGCCTAAGAGGTCGGTCAGAGAGAGTAGACCACCTGAGAGGTTTTGTAGCTATATGGCAATGGCTACCAACATCCTTGACTCTGAGCCTTCTAGCTATGAGGAGGCAGCTAGCCAGCAGGTCTAGAGAGAGGCCATGCAGGAGGAGTATTCTTCTATCATGAAGAATGATGTTTGGGAGGTGGTGCCGAGGCCTGAGGGCAAATCCGTGGTTACTTCCAGATGGCTTTACAAGGTAAAGCATGCTGCAGATGGCAGCATTGAGAAATTCAAAGTGAGGTTTGTGGCTAAAGGGTTCTCCCAGGTAGAGGGAGTTGATTATGAGGAGACCTTTGCTCCCGTGGCTCGATACACTTCGATCCGCTCCATTATATCGATAGCAGCAGAGATGGGTTGGAAGATCCACCAGATGGATGTGAAGACTACATTTCTCAATGGTTTCATACAGGAGGAGGTGTACATTGAGCAGCCACAGGGCTTTGAGGTGCATGGGAAGGAGTCCCATGTGTGCAGACTGAAGAAGGCCCTTTATGGCCTGAAGCAAGCTCCCAAAGCTTGGTACTCCAGGATAGATACATACTTGCAGGGGATGGGTTTCACAAAGAGTGAGGCAGATCTGAACCTTTACTATATTGTGATAAGTTAGGAGCCTCTCATTCTGGTGTTGTATGTGGATGACTTGGTCATTACAGGTGCAGAGAGACTCATAGAGCACTGCAAGAGAGATCTTGCGGCGGAGTTTGAGATGAAGGACATCGGCTTGATGCATTACTTTTTGGGTTTGGAGGTGTGGCAGGAGGAGGGGCATTTCTTCCTGGGGCAGGGGAAGTACATTGTGGACATCCTTGGCAGATTCCACATGGAGGATAGTAAACCCATGTCAACACCGATGATCACCAACTGGAAGAAGCTTCATGCTTCGGATTCCGAGTTGGTGGATCCCAAATTGTACAGGCAGCTGATTGGTTCCTTGATGTATTTGGTCAACACTAGACCAGATATTTGTTTTGCAGTCAACACGATGAGTCAGTTTATGTGTGAGCCTAGGAAGGTTCACTGGGTGGCTGCAAAACACATTTTGTGGTACTTGCAGGGGACAGTGGATTATGGTCTGGACTATAGGCAGGGGGATGGAGTGAGATTGGCAGGTTATACTGATTCTAATTGGGCAGGTTGTGCTTCTGATAGGAAGAGCACTTCAGGGTGCTGTTTTGGGTTGGGTTCGGCAGTAGTGTCATGGCTCAGCCGGAAGCAGCAGTCAGTAGCATTGAGTTCAGCGGAAGCAGAGTATATGGCAACCAGTCTAGCTAGTTGTGAGGCCATCTGGCTTCGCAAGATGTTGTTTGGCGTATTTGGTCAGCCGTTGAGACCTTCAGTGATTTACTGTGATAATCAGAGTTGCATTAAACTCACGGAGAATCCAGTATTTCATGACAGGTCAAAGCATATCGGGATCAAATATCATTTCATCAGAGACTGTGTTCAAAAGGGCGCTGTGAAGCTTGAGTATATTCCCACTGATGAACAGGTTGCAGATATTCTTACCAAAGCCTTACCACAGGACAAGCATGACTACTTCAGAGACAAGATGGGTGTGGTGAGGAACACCTTCCTCGGTAAGAGGGAGTGTTGAAATTTGGTACCGGAGGACAGGTGGTTCCCTAAGGCTTTAATCTTTGGCCTAGGGAAAAGTGTCCAAAAGAATTTAATTTTTCTCCTAAAGTGACTTTATAATTTTTATAAAGTCAAATCTAATTTAAAAGTGACTTTAAGTGATAAAGTTACTAAAGTCTAATTTTAAAGTGACTTTAATAAAGTCAATGTAAAATTAGAAAGGAAAAGTGACTTTGGAAATAAATGACTAAGTGGGTCTTTATTAAAGTGGGGTGAATTAAAAAATAGAAAGTGAGATTTAAATGAGTATTTAATGTCAGCCCTAGATCTCAATCTATTTCAGCCATTAAATTTAGAGATTCCCCAAAAGTCACTTAGGGTTAGATTAAAAGAGGAAAAGGTCATTCATTCTTTCATGAGCAGATTGAGAGAAGGAGAGCAAGAGAGCAAGGGAGATTTCTGGACAGTGAGGAGGAGGAGGCAACAGCTTGGCACACATTCCAAGGCAGCATTCTAGCAAGTCCGTACAGCTGAGTTAGCACACAGTGAAGGGCAGGTTTTGGGCACGATTTTCTAGAAAGGCCGTATAGCAGTTTTGGCTCAGATTCCAAGGAGGCCGTACAGCAAGGTTGCACAGAAATCGAGGAGCAGAAAGTCTGAAAATTGATGGCACGTTTTTCAAGGGAGGTTGTACCAATGTTGCACGAAGCGGGAGAGAAGCGGAAGCGCGGAAGCGGAAGCGGAAGCGCGGAAGCGTCATTTTCCAAAAATCTAGGAAGCGAAGCGTCCGCGGAAGCGTCTGCTATATATATATATATATATATTTTTATATTTTTTTGCATTTATACTCAAAACAAACATCCCAAATACCAAATTAATTGTAGAAGACATGAAAACATGCATATTTTTGCATAAATCAAGATAGATATGGCATCCATGATTCCATTGTAGTTACTAGTATGTACAACAATCATCTATATTCTAGCTATTACAAACATACATCAAATTTTTAAGCATATTATAAAACATAAAACATTTAAGCATATTATAAAACATAAAACATAGAGCATATTATGATTTATCTAGCAAGTGAGCAACTGTCAACATTTGTCATGTCCAAAATTCAAATAATAATGTTTACAAAATATGTCACTTGGTCACCGCCAAGCCAAAAAAGTTCAAAATTCAAATTCACAAGTCTACAAGTCTAATGAGTAATCTATGACAAAAAGTAGTAGATTGTGAATATATCTACTAATCTCTCCTCCTTCCACCACGAATAGAACGTGGTGGCGGGCCTCCACGTGGTGGCAATGAAGAAGATGGTGCCTGTGTAAGTCGTGGCACTGAAACTGATGAAGAAAAACCCCCTGCTGTTGGTGTTGAACCATGGAACCTAGGAACCAAGGGACCAGATGGGGGTGGGGGTGGTGGCATATCAACACGGTCATCATCATCCTAGAATCGCTCAAAAAAATCATGCAAAAAAAAAGACACTAGTTAACAAAAAAATTAAAAACATGAATTAGAGAAATGCTTTATAAGGGAAAATTGGAAAATTCATACTACAATGGACATACCTGGATAAGAGCATCCTCTAATTGCTCTAGTCGCAACACTCCATCCTCCAAATTGGGCTCCTCTGGATTCTTGTCCCAAATCAACAAGTCTTTATTAGACTTTGCATCTTCACAGTAATGGGACAACAATCGCAAGTTGTAATGAACATAAACCAAGCTCTCTGCCCGGTCTAAACTCAACCTGTTCCTTTTAACACTGTGGATGAAAGAATAAGAGCTCCAACACCTCTCTGCAGAAGAAGTGTTTACCACCTGTGATAGCACCCGCAATGCCAAACTCTGTAGAAGTGGAGTACCCCCTCCATGCATGTTCCACCACTCAAGAGCAGAAAAAGTCTCTCGATCTTTAATTGCATGCATGCTCCCAAATGGACCAGTGTTGAGCGTATAGTTGCTCACCTGTCTCCGTACCAATGCAGCGTCCTCCTCATCAGGGATTAATTTACTCAATGCAGCCATATATTTTTCGTGAACCTCTTTATCTTGGTGTGGTTTTCTCCTGCTTCCCCCCCCAGGTGCTGGTGTTGAAAGCCATGATGGATGATAGTATTTAGGTGTCAAAACATATGCTAATGCATGCAATGGAATATTTAGCATTTCCCATCGGTTTTGCACCTCTACACGAATATAATTGTACAAGGTGGTATCTCTAGGCTCAACAATGTCTTTAATCTGCCCCAACATGCTATCCATTTGCTCATACACCTCCCCAATTACTAGTCGATCTGAATCTGCAAACTTGATCATGTAATAAATTGGTTTGGTGAATTGCAAAACATATTTAACCTGTGACCAAAAGTAACTGTCAAGAACAGTGTCCTTGACTACATTAGCACCATCTGTGTCAGTGTTAATTTCATCCCATGTTTCAGCACACACCAGATTAGTTAAAGCTTGTCTCACCTTCACTAGCCGCCTAAAGGTGAGGTAATAACTAGCAAATCTTGTCTTTGCAATTTTAAGCAATTGCAACTTGGAGTAAGTGCCATAGAAGTAGTTTACCCTTGTATGCCCTGTGATGAATTTAATGAGCTGCTTCCCTTTCCTGTAAACCTCAGCAATCCACCCACAATCTTTGTGTTTCACAATATCATGCATCAAAAGGTTCAATGTGTGAACCAGGCACCCAGACCAAAAGATGTGTGGATGAGTACGCTCAATAATTTTTCCTGCTGCCTTACAATTTGCTGCATTATCTGTGATCACTTGAACCACATTATTCGGACCAACATCTTTGATTGATTTCAATAGGAGATCTGCAATGTTTTGTGCAGATGCAGTGATGGAGGAGGAGTCATGACATGCAATAAATACTGCACCACTAGAAGAAACACCAAGAACATTTATCAAATGTTGGTTTCTAATATTTGTCCACCCATCTGATACAATGGATACCCCAGAATCTACCCACTCATTTGTAAAACGTGTCAAAGCTCTTTGAACCTTAGCTTTTTCTCTTTCTAATAACACTGTTCTAGCTTTCTCATAGTTGGGGGCCTTGTATCCTTTTAGGGCTTCATTGATGGCCTTTACCATTTCATGCCAATAGGGAGAGCGAAGCACATTGAATGGTACACCGCAAGCACAAAGAAAACGGACTATCTTTCCATCCACATCATCCCTCCCAGCAACATTAAGGAAATCCCCTATTGTTCTTCTACCTCCAGAGCTTGCAGAAGTACCATGAGGAGATGAGCAACTACCAAATTTAGAGGTTGCACTTGATTCAGAATGAGTTTTTTGTTTCTTGTTTTTTTGTTGTGCAGCCATCTCTATTTGGATGTATTTTATTCTTTCTTCAGTTGAAATGTTTGGGCAAATTTGTACCCCCACAGAACCCTTTTTTTCATCACTGTCCAGCACCCCACAAAGATGCCTCCTCAGACGGGTATATGAACCACAATATGGTTTTCCTCCATGACAACCATGAGGGCACACAAATTTGTAAGATCCACCACCCTTTCCCCCATCAAGTTTGGTCACATAGTTCCACAAGGGTGTTGATGTAGCTTTCCCATCTTGTGTTTCAGTGTCCCCTTCAAGTTCATCCCCTTCCTCTTCAAACCCTTCCTCCTCATCATACATTGGGTCACTACTATTAGGACCATCACCAATGTCCTCTTCTGTTTCTTCCCTTCTATTCCTCACCCTTGCCATCATTAAAACCAAGAGTGGAATGATACATAGAAGCCAAAAGAACACCATCTTGGAATATGGATATAGGTGGTGGACAACGGCAACCTGTAAATAAAGGAGCAAGTAGAAACAATGGGAAAGAGTAGGAGAGGGAGGAGAAAAATACAAAAAAAATTTCAAAAAAACAAGGGAGTTTGGGGTTTGAACTTACCTCTTTAGCTCTTGTAGATGAAGTCCTCCAAGCTCTTGCTCCAAGCTCCTCCTCCTTCTCCTAGCTCCTCCTTCTTCACTCCTCCAAGCTCTCCTCTCTTCTCCTCTCCTTTCCTCTCTTCTCTTCTCCTCTCCTCTCTTCTCTTCTCCAACTCTCATAAACTCAAAGTGAGAAAATGAGGAATGAATGGGGGCTTTATTCTTTTCATTCCTCACCTTAACCTCACCCTAACCTCACCCTAACCCACCCCCTTAAGGTTGAGTTAACTTAACTTTAAAAAAAAAATTGTTTTTCTCCCTTGGGCGCGCCCCTTTCCGCCGAAGCGTACGGAAGCGTGCGTGAAGCGCACGCTTCCTGCTCCGAAGCGCCACGCTTCGGCGGCCCGAAGCGCCGTACGAAGCGCGCTTCGGAGCCGGCGCTTCGGAAATTCCAGGAAGCGCAAATTTTTTTACGAATCGCGCTTCCTAATTTCCGAAGCGCGCTTCGGAAGGCGCTTCGTACTGCGCTTCCGTACGGGGCGCGCTTCGGAGCTTCGGAGCGGGGGGGGGGGGGGGCGCTTCGTGCAACACTGGGCTGTACACCAAGTGGTTGTACCTTTGCACGCTTTTCTAGGCAGGCCGTACAGTAGCATTTAACGCTGAAATTTGGCACAAAAATCGAGGTCGTACAACATTTATTGCTGTTCAATTTTGTTGTTTGCAAGTTTTTTTCAGTTGGCTGTGAGGCACGAATAACGAGATAAGTTGTAAAAGTTTGCTTGCTGATTTTTTGCTGAATATTTTCTCTCACTGTAAAAAGCATTTTCCAGAAATAAGAAGGAGCTTTCGAACTGGTTTTCCCCAAGAGTTGTAAGGGGTTTTTCCAGGGTCACCTTGACCAAAAATCACTGTGTTTAAATGTGTTGAATGGATGTTTGTATGTGCTGATTTTTATTTCTGCATTTTCCAGCACTCTGTAATTTTTCCAGAATTTGTGTTTTCAGCAAAATTTATTTTCCAGCTGTTAAATGTATGGATATGGGAAAGGGCATTTAACTATTTTGGAAAAATAAAGTGAAACTGAAAACCGGGGTGGGAAATGAGAAATTTTTACATATTCAGACCAACATCTTTGATTGATTTCAATAGGAGATCTGCAATGTTTTGTGCAGATGCAGTGATGGAGGAGGAGTCATGACATGTAATAAATACTGCACCACTAGAAGAAACACCAAGAACATTTATCAAATGTTGGTTTCTAATATTTGTCCACCCATCTGATACAATGGATACCCCAGAATCTACCCACTCATTTGTAAAACGTGTCAAAGCTCTTTGAACCTTAGCTTTTTCTCTTTCTAATAACACTGTTCTAGCTTTCTCATAGTTGGGGGCCTTGTATCCTTTTGGGGCTTCATTGATGGCCTTTACCATTTCATGCCAATAGGGAGAGCGAAGCACATTGAATGGTACACCGCAAGCACAAAGAAAATAGATTATCTTTCCATCCACATCATCCCTCCCAGCAACATTAAGGAAATCCCCTATTGTTCTTCTACCTCCAGAGCTTGCAGAAGTACCATGAGGAGATGAGTAGCTACCAAATTTAGAGGTTGCACTTGATTCAAAATGAGTTTTTTGTTTCCTTTTTTTTGTTGTGCAACCTCCTCTATTTGGATGTATTTTCTTTTTTCTTCAGTTGAAATGTTTGGGCAAATTTGTACCCCCACAGGGCCCTTTTTTTCATCATTGTCCAGCACCCCACAAAGATGCCTCCTCACACAGGTATATGAACCACAATATGGTTTTCCTCCATGACAACCATGAGGGCACACAAATCTGTAAGATCCACCACCCTTTCCCCCATCAAATTTGGTCACATAGTTCCACAAGGGTGTTAATGTAGCTTTCCCATCTTGTGTTTCAGTGTCCCCTTCAAGTTCATCCCCTTCCTCTTCAAACCCTTCCTCCTCATCATACATTGGGTCACTCATATTGGGACCACTGTCCTCTTGTGTTTCTTCCCTTCTATTCCTATTCCCCATTGCCATCATTAAAACCAAGAGTGGAATGATACATAGAAGCCAAAAGAACACCATCTTGGAATATGGATATAAGTGGTGGACAACCTGTAAGTAAAGGAGCAAGTAGAAACAATGGGAAAGAGTAGGAGATGGAGGAGAAAAAATACAAAAAAAATTGTCAAAAAAATAAGGGAGTTTGGGGTTTGAACTTACCTCTTTAGCTCTTGTAGATGAAGTCTTCCAAGCTCCTCCTCCTCCTAGCTCCTCCTCCTTCACTCCTCCAAGCTCTCCTCTTTTCTCATCTCCTTTCCTCTCTTCTCTTCTCCTCTCCTCTCTTCTCTTCTCCAACTCTCATAAACTCAAAGTGAGAAAATGAGGAATGAATGGGGGCTTTATTCTCTTCATTCCTCACCTTAACCTCACTCTAACCTTACCCTAACCCACCCCCTTTATGCTAAGTTAACATAAATTAAAAAAAATTAAAAATTAAAAAAAAAAAAAAAATGATTTTTTGCCTTACGCGCGGCCTCTTCCGGAAGCGTACGCTTCCTCCTTCGAAGCGCCACGCTTCTGACGCCCGAAGTGTCGTACAAAGCGCGCTTCGAAGGCCTGGAAGTGGCGCTTCCATACCACGCTTCCGAATTTCCAGGAAGCGGCAAAAAATTCGGAAGTGGCGCCTCCGAATTTCGGAAGCGCACTTCCGGCCAAGCTTCCTAGGCGCTTCCGTCGGGACGCGCTTCGGGGCTTGGAACCGCGGGGGGGGCGCTTCATGCAACATTGCAAGGAACCCTTTCTTGCTAACATTTTCAACACTGCCTCTTAGGGAGGAAGGTGTCCCTGGAAGAACCTTGTCCACCTGGATCTGTCTCCAACATGACCGTGTTCTCCACTGCTGCAGCTGCTCCCTCTGAACTAGAAGGCTTCCCTGCTTTCTTCTGTGGAACTTGCTTTGAAGTCCTGTTCTTTCCCACCGTACTCTATGAGTGCATCACTTCTCTATTATGAGCACTTCCTACCTTGCTGCTCAAGGCTGCTCCCTCTCAAAGCATGCAACTCCAGCTCTACAATCTGCCACTATCAGTGAACACAGCGCCTTTAGGTCACTAATCCTTGGCCCAAACAGTCTGCCTCTAGCTACTCCTTTGTCCATTAAGGATGACAACTCATAATGTCTTCAACAAACTGCCCACTAGCACTGATATGGCTGCTCCATCATTACTGCCTTTAGGGACTTCTGGGACTAGCCCCTTATCAACCATATGGCTCCTTTCATCAGCTAAACTAAGGCTCCCATTAGAATCTGCCTCCTAACAGCGCATGACTCCATCTATGAACACTATACTTGAGGTCTTCAACAAGGTTGGCTTCTCACAGCAAATAAGTCCATCTACCCACTACATACCCACCCATTCGAAACACCATTCACAACTTCGTTTGTGAGCACATAAAGAAGTTCAACACCTTTCTACAAAGATATGCTCATGCGACTCCATACAATCATGAGGATGTTAAAATAAAGTTACTTGTCCTTACATTAGAAGTGGTCGCATTGGATTGGTTCCATGCAAATCCAGATAATGCTTTTGACTCTCTGCGGGCCCTCACTGATGCATTCAAAGATAAATTTGGGGACAAAAGAGAAGGAAAATATTTGGTTAAAGAGCTTAATTCTATTAAGAAAAGGGAAAATGAGACAGTTGAAGAATTCAACCAAAGATTTAATGGTATTCTAAAGGATATGACTCAAGATTACAAACCCCCTGACAAGACAGTATTACAGCAGTATCTTGAAGCCTTTGGTGTTGAAACTCAATATGAGATTAGACCTGTCAAGGTTGCCACTTTAGCTGCTGCTCAGAATGTTGTTGAGGAATTAGAAAAAAATAAGAAAGCTTAGAGTAAGTCAGAAATTCCTGGTTTTGAAAGAGGTCCAGTTAAGGGAAAAGAAATTAAGGAGATAAAGCATGATCCCATTAAAAAATTAACGCAAATGGTTAAGGCAATGAGAATTGAACATGCTCAACAAATAAGTGCCATGCAGTATAGGTTGATTCAGATGGAATGAAATCAAGTGCAGAATATTCAACCTAGAAATAATAATAACAATTGAAGGAAACAATAATCCATGGCCAAGAAGGAATCTTCCTAATGATCAGAGACCTCCTACTCTGCTTGAGTCTACCAATATTGTTGATTAGCACATCTTATTTTGCAGATCGTGTGAAAGCTTCCATGAAGAAAGTGTGTGCGCCATTGCTAGAAAAATATTGGATGAAGCAGCAAATGAACAGATAAATAATATTTGCCAGAATTCTTCCAGAGAAGGTCGTTGCACAGATATGATTTCTTCATCCTTCACCATAAATAACTTCAGTGACGAAAAGGATCCTATCACAAGTATATGGTGAAACTCCATTTCAGGAACTAATTCTGGAAATTGCTAGAAGTAAGGGTTACACTTATCAAAGAAAAGGCAAAGACCAGAATCAAAGCAAGCAGGTTGCATCTAAAAGGTATAAGTCACGATTAAAGGTTGATTAGGCTACATGGATAAATAGTATTAAGATGTTTGTCTCGGTCTTGGAACTTTTAAAGATCACTTCACAAAGAGTTGCATTCTTCAAAGCTTTGGGTATGGCTCAGCGAGATAAAATTGATAATAACCCAAAGGATGAAGAAATTAAATTTAAGAAATTGAACTGCTACATGACTAATGAAGATCATCAGCCTTTCTTCCTTACATTAGAAGTTAATGACCAATTACTTCATAATTATATGCTAGATTTTGGGGCTTCGACAAATGTCATGACTAAGAAAGTTATGGATCAGCTAAATCTTAGAATCTCAAGACCTTATCACAACATTTGTTCGATGGATTCTAGGAATATTGAAGTCCTTGGTGTGGTTAAAGATTTACAGGTTTCCTTGGCTGACTATCCATACAAAATCATCACCATGGATATAGAAATTATTGATGTGCCAGATATATGGGGAATGCTTCTATCAAGGAAGTTTGCAACAAACTTGGTTGGATCCATTCAGATGGATTTATCATATGCCACTATTCCCGCAATAGCAGGTGGTATGCTCAAGTTATAAAGGGAAGTAGAAAGAAGATACATGTTGAAATTCCCAAAAGACCAGAAAATGGTGAAGAGATTAAGCCACAAGATAATCCACCGCATTATGAGGCCAAGTTCATCCAGCCAGTGTATCACTTATTCTCATCTCATATTCCATCCCATCTTCCAAGCAGAAAAAGAAGAAGGCTTCAGTTTGACAGAGATGTGCAACACAATGATGAGTATCTACATCAACCAAAAAGGTTAAATTTCAGCAAGGGACATATGACAAACAACCAATTGATCTACTTGTATGCAAACAGATGTTCCAAATTGTACCACAGAGATGATATTTGATACCATGGGGCATCCTTTGTATAGTATCTCTAACCCTACTCCCTTTCATTTATATCATTAATTAGTTTTCTTTTTATGGACTTATGTTTTAGGTCTTTACTTTTCAGTTTGTTAAAGTAGAGTTTTTCTATCCCAATAGATATTCTATGTATGCATGGTGATTTCGATTCTAAATGGATATCTATTTGATGGACTTTTGTTTTCTTGGTTATAGGATTCTGGATTCTCACGTCACTTCATGGAAGCAACGTGTCCCCATATGGAGCCAAATGTTGCACACATTTTGTCACAGTTCCAAGGAAGCAGTTGTACCAAATTTTTCAAAGTTCAAAATCATCAGTGGTCAACTTATTATGTCATTGTAAACAAAATTTCTGCAAATTGTAATGTAAATGATGCTAGTACGACCGTTTAATTATGTAACAACCTAGTTAAGCCTATGATTTTGGCGACCAATTTCATCCTAGCAAGTTTTTCGTCTCACCACATTATGTGTTTCTAAACACAAATAATCGGCAGAGTTTTTTCCTCCAGGTATAACCCCAAAGCTAGGGTGGAATTTATTGTCAAAGTCTTGGGTGAGTCCTAGTGTTCTTAGTAAAGTCTATTATAAAAGTGATTTGGGAATAATTTAAGTTATTTGGCTTAATTATTTTATTATAGATCACTTAGTCTACAAGATCATATTGTGTCGCAAAATTGGGTAAATATTATGAGAGTCTATAACGATTGGATATTCCCCCTTTGAGAGTTGAATTTGTATTATCTGACATAAAAATATTTTAGTGCATGGTCCCTCGCAATCAGACACCATGGTTAAAGTATTTGGGGGTGGAAAAATAATTAATCCCCTCTTGTGTCAATTAATTCATTTTTCTGGAAAAAATAAAATTAATTCCTAGGCCAGAAATTAATTAATTTAGAGTCAACAAAAAAAAATTAGAGAAATTAATCTCCAAGTGAAAAATGACCAAAAAATTCGTGGGTCACGAAGAAGTCAATTTTTGGAGGTCCCCCACCAAGGCAAAAATGGAATTTTTAAGAAAAGTTAAGCCCTTGGACCTTGTTGATTAAGTCAAAGTCAAATTTTTGAGAAAATTAATCCAAAATAATTATTTTTGGATTAATAAAAAACGGTTTTAATGAGAAATTCGAAAATTCTTCAAAAACAAGTATTTTCAACGACAAAGATTAGAAGTTGATCAACTATTTATTGATGGTCGAGATTATTTTGATGGGGATCAAGCCAACTAACCGTTATTTTCCACTTGGAGGGATTTATCTATAAATTAGAAGCCATTTGCTTCTCAAGACACAATGATAGTGACTCTGGTCTAAATGTAATTTTGTAACACTGATGTGAAGCCACTGTTCTGCTGGAAAGGTTTGAAATTCATAATAAAAGACTTTGGGGTTCAGTTCACGGTATCTTTGTCTCATTAATCTGTGGTACATGTTGGGTATGTGCTTTCCTATAATGTGCTTCAATATTATATGAATTGTTATTTCATTTGTAGATGATAGGAACATTCTATTGGTAAGTTTCGGGTTTATCTTAGGTGATCTGATTCATTTTATGATCTAAAAAATTTCTTTTAAGAAATATATTGAGTTTGCAGGTTCCCCGACCCTTAGGTTCCAAGTTCACAGACTATGGGCACGGGCCGACCTTGTTTGGGCTTCAGGAAATTTATGTGAATTTCTTACTTTGCTAAGGCTCTATCTTTCGAAATGCATCAAGTTATTGTCATTATCATAAAAAATATTCTTCAAAAATCTTTCAAGCATTGTATAATTGTATATATTTTGTAAATAATTTTTTGTATATAAATTTTTCTAACCCTTGTTGTGCAGCAACTTGGATTTGGGATTTATTTTCAAATTTTGTATATATTGGAGTTTTGGGTATTTTTATTTTCATTTGTGTAGGTGAGAACCAAGCCATTTGAAGAAGATTTGTTGGGGTTTGAGCTAGATCTAGGCCCTTCAGGGTAATATTTGGTCTCCAAAAATTTTTGCAGGGCCAGCATCAAGAATTTTGCAGTGATTTGGGTGATTTTTGAAGATCTTAAGCAAATAAAATTTTAGGGCAAGGATTTCAAAATTTTTAGGGGCCTCTAACCCTAGCATCGCCCTTCCAAGCCTTGTTGTGGCCTCCTCTTTCTATGGTAAGCCGCAGGCTTTGATAAGCCTTGATCCCCTTGTCGTCTCCCCTTTTTACTTAGCCGTCAAGCCCTAAGAGCTTTCTTCCCTTAACCGCAGGCCCTTAGGGTCTTGGCCTTTCTCCTTAGCCCCTGTCATGGGTTTCTTTGGCCCTTGTAGGCCTGGACACAAGCCTTGGCATCCTCTCTCCTCCCTCCTCCAGCCCTCCTTCCTCTTCCCTTCTCCCTTGGCCTCCTCTTCTCTCCTCTGTCTAGCCTCTGCGCCCTCTGCTACCCTCTTTCCTCCCTCTTCCTCCTCTGTCGTGGGCTTTCAGCCCCTCCTCGGCCCTCTATCCCTAAGCCGCAACCTTCTTTGGCTTGTGGCAAGCCTCTAGGGCCTTCTTTTCCCTAGCCATGAGGCCTATCAAGCCTCTTGGCCTTAGTCGCAGGCCTAATAGGCCTTGTGGCCTTTCCTTCTTCTTGGCCCTCATTACCATTTTCAGTCGGTGTGGGTGGTTAGTTGATTTTCAAAGCTCATATTTGGTGGCTTTGCAATGAATTGGAATCACATTCTTGTGGTTACAGATAGTCCTTCTTTGGAGAAATTTTGGAGAAAATCTTCAAGGCCCAAGGCCTAGGAGTTTGGTCTCTTAACCCTCCATATATCATTGTTTTCTATAGCAAGAATAAAAACTCATAACAATGTTAAGAAGACACATTTGTCATTAAATTGGTATAAAATCAACTCATAAGTGCCTAAGACATTAATGAATTAATTGCATGAGTTTGGGCATCCATCATTTGGCCAACTTCATGATTTATTGATGATTGTTACACTGCTTACTAAGGTCTGAAATACATCATTGGCATAAACAATTTTTCATTGTTTGCATTCTATATCAAGTACTCTAATCTAACTCAAGAAGAAGTGGTGATTTTAGCACTTTTTTGTCATTCAGTCATTTATTAATTCACTGTTGTCATAAAGATTCATCTATTGCTCATTAGATGTGATTGGAATATATGTGACATAGGTTCGCTCTTGTTTATTGCTCATGGTGTTAGAGATTGGCTTATGTTGTTCATTGCTAGCATCAATATACTATCAAAGCTAACGTTGTGTTTCCTTGTGAATCTCATAAGTATCAAAGTTCATAATCTTTGTAATTCACTCCCTAAAGCACATAATCTAATAATTTTGGTTGCCTAATAAATCTAAGTACTCAATGGATATTGATATCTATTGTCTTTGAGGTAAGAATTTTGGTGAATAGTGCTTTCATTATTGTCACACTCGTTTCATTATCATTATATTGATAACTTTACATTGGCATTAAAGTTTCTAATTGCAAGATTGGCATTGTCTAGAGAGCATTGATCTTACTGCCAAAAAATCATTGGCTAATTGTTCAAAGTAAATAAGCGCTCTAACTGTCATCTTCATGGTTGATATCTATTGTGGATATTTGGAGTATTGGTGATCTATATTGAGCGATTTTATCTCTTGTTGGCACTTGTTAATTTGACACACACTCTTGTGGTTGAGATTGTCCCTTATTCTTAATTGATAAGTACTTATTGTCATAATTCAAAATCACTCATAACTAAAGTGCTTTAACATAAACAATCTTAGCTCAAGAACACTCAATAATCTTGCACTCTCATCCTAAGGCTAGAATTGCATTAATAATTTACCCCCAAGCATAAGCCTGGTTGATAGAAAATAGGACCAACTTTCTCATCTAGCTTGAAGAGCCGAGCACCTCATTAGTGGTTAACACGGTGACCTTGCAATCGTCAGAGCCACAATGTCTGCAGCGCCAGAGGCACCGGGTGGTTAGTACCTAAGGGGAGGTATCATTAATCAAGCCTTTGCTTACTTACGCTTGGCCTCTTTCTCGCAACCTACTCTAGATACTAGCTTCAAAATAGTTAAGAGGGAGGGCACACCTAGAATAGGCAAATAACTAAAATAAACCAAGATCTTGCATCACAACTAAGTCATAGGGATTGCATCTCATCTAAGATAGTTAAGCATCCATTAAGCAGTAGTCATTCATCAGTCATTTGGTCCTTAATATTATAAAGCAAGTTGACTCCATTAGGCACTAGTCTCATTAAGAATTTAATGGTATCCTTAAAAACTTGCTAAATCAACCAAGTGTCTATGCCATTCAATCGTGTCTCCCAAACTCGTTGGTTGCCAAATTGTCCTTCATTTCGATCTTCCATAGGGACTACCCCCTGTAGCCTGTTGTTGGGAGACAACTAGAACGGAGAGGTTGGGGATCAGAGTGACGGCCCTCGACCTGAGTCGGCGTCGCACCGTGCCTGTACAGTGTGAGCGACAACAGTATTACTTCATTCAGGAGGAGTTGCGAGACGAGGATCTTCATCCGAAGAAGAGGACTTCAAATGATGATGTGGCACTTGCAGCACGAATGAAGAGTAAGCAGGACTTGAGTAAGATCAAGTGTTTTAACTGTGGCAAAATGGGTTATTTTTCGTCGAGATGTCCGATGAAGAGGAAGACAGGAGATGACAAGAAGAAAGGGAAGCAAGTCATCAGTGTTGCCACTTCTGCTGAGATAGATGCTCTCACTAGGAGATTGGAGGAGGAGGGCTTTGTCTTGATCAAGGGAACATCGATGAGGCTGCATGGTACGTGGACAGTGGTGCATCGAAACATATGACAGGGTCACAAGGCATATTCAAGGCTCTAGTTGAGTGGGACTCAAAGTTGCACATGGTGTTGGGCGATAAGAGTCGGAAGGAGATCCAAGGATTGAGAGTTAGGCCATTCAGGATGGAATCAGGAAAGGTGACATGAGTCCAAGATATTGTTTGTACCAGGACTCAAATATAGCGTGATATTTGTCTCAGCGATCGAGCAGAAGGGGTTTGAGGTCTTGTTCTAGGATGGGAAGGCAAGATTCAGGCCCAGAAGCTCTAGCTCCACAGGTGTTGTGATTGGAGTTAGAGAGCATGGTCTATACAGGCTAACGAGAAAGCCTATGGATCATGGGAAGAAGAAGCAAGAGGACTAGGTGCAGGTTCCAGAGAAGCAGGTGCAGGTGCACGTGCAAGCTTCAGAGGAGCAAGTATAGGTTCCAAAGAAGAAGGTCCAGGTTCTAGAGGCTTAGAGGGAGTTGAGTTCTAGAGGGAGTTTGCAGGTTCAGAGGGAGACTTTGCAGCCCAAGAAGAGCACATGGTCAATGGGGAGCAAGGGTGCTCCTACAACTGCCAAGAAGGAATCATGGAGGGATTGGAAAATGATTCAGGAGAAGAAGAAGAAGAAGCAAGATGCTTCCAGTGACAACGACACTTCCGAGAGAGGTGTAGTTCATGCTATAGGGATTGTTGCAGTAGTGAGCACCAACAATTGGGTGAGTGTTGCGAGTAGTGATGATGATGATGAGCTACTTCCTAATCTTGGAAGTACCTCCCTCGTTAAGAGGGAGTGTTAATTTTTGATAGTTTGGGAGGTACTCCAAGCCCTAGGGTCAACACAATAGGGCATTGTGGGCTTGGAACCCAAGGTGTCAGCTTTGCACCCAAGCTAATGGGTGTGAATCCATGAGGTCTACTGGACATGTGATGGATGGAGATGATAAAGGACGTTGAGAGGAATCCAACGCAACGAAAATCATCGAATTTCGAGTTGTCTATGTGGAGATATGAATTTTTGAAGATATTGTGTGGGCTTGTGACACAAATTTAAGTTCGACTTGATGTTTTAGTGACCTTATGATAGTTGGCAAGCCCTCTTGAAGTGGTTCATTGGAGCCCTTGTAAAGAGTATAAAAACAAAGGTGATTTGAGTCATTTCAACTTATCCCATGTGCACAATTCATACAAATACAACTTCTGAAGCAGCTGCAATCACTTGAGGACAAGACGTGGAGGTAAATAAGATTGTTTGGGTTAGCTTTGTCTCTTATGCGGGTCCGAGTAGAGGAGTAGGCAGGCCGCAGCTCCTAGATGAACTATGGGTTGATTTAGAGTGACCTAAGGGCTAGTTCTTCTCTCATTCAAGGAGTCGCAAGGTGGCTATAGCTTTCAGGGAGCTGTAGGTCTATTTGGGTAGCATTAAGAAGAGGTCGAGACCTTGTTTTAGGGAGCAATCTAGCTCAGTTAGAAGAAGAGGAGAGGTCGGAACAATTAGGAGGCAGTTTGGGGGAATTTGAGTGGGCTAATGTGGACTGTCATCTTGCCCTAACCAAGAGCCTAAATTGCAGCAGTGTTGCTGATCCAAAATGGATTTTGGATCAACCTCTAAGTCTATGAGACTTCATATAAGAGGTAAAAGGTGCTAAATGGCACAAATCCTTTGTAAATTCGAGTCGGATAAAGAAAAGGCTCTTTAAAGGGAAATAGCATCGGAACAGCTTAAAGGGAGGACTTAAGCGGAGATGGAAGGACTCCCCGATTGCAACCTCCGATATATTGCATCGGAGGAAGGCCTTCATGTGATATCGGAACCTTGGGCAAGCAATTTGCGATTACGATCGGCGGATCGGCGATCGGCACAGTCAAAAGGAAGTTGTACAGGCCTCGAGCCGTTGAACACAGCGATTGCGATATGCCGATGCGATTGGCGATCGGCGATCGGATCGCACAAATACAAAGGGCCGTCACATATGTGATAGAGCGACTTGCAATAGCGCCGATAAAGCGATTGCGATATGCCGATAAAGCGATCGGCGAGAGTTGATCGCATCGCAAAAAGGCATGGGAGATGGACCATGACTCTTGGGCAGCGCGATATGCGATATGCAATAAAGAGCGCAGACCCGAAAGGTTTTATGGACGCGATTGAATATAGTTTGAAATCCGGATTTGCGGATTTTCTTTGTATTTTCCGCGTATTGGGTTGTTTTGGCTTACGAAATGCGATTGCGATATTGCGATAAAGGGACAACACTAAGGGTTTATAAATGCGGCTACATATTATTTGAAGTCCGGGCTTAAAGCCCATGATGTGTTTTCATGCATTTTGCTTGTGTTTTCCGTTATATTGCTATTTCCGGGATTAAGGCAAAAGAAAGGTCGTCGGTTCTTTTTCAATTGAAAATTGCTCCTATTCTTAAAGCGTTTTGTGCCACGCTATCAGGGGGCATTGTGAAACGAGAATGCGTTATAGAAGACGCAGAGCCAGTGAACCAGAGGGCCAGTCGAAGAGACACAGAGCCACAGAAAGGAATGATTCCTCATGATTGGGGACAGAGGAACGGATGGAAGCCGCAAAGTCGAAGGATTCCTCAAAGGCCAGAGAGCCAAGCGAAGAAGCTAGTCTCCCTTCAGGGAGCTCACAGCTGGGAAAAAGGGCCACAGAGCAGAGAGCTGATAGAGCCGAGAGCCATAGAGCCACAGTTGCAGATAAAGCCAGAGAAGCCACCAAAGGTTGGGGCGATGGCAAAGGGGTGATTTCCCATAGAGCTGAGCACAGCAGAGTTGCAGAGCGCAGAAGGCCAGAGAGCCGTAGATTCGCAAAGTGCCACCAGAGGTTGGGAGGACAGCGAAAGAGCCACCAGAGGTTGGAGGCTTGACAGAGGCATAGCCACTAGAGGTTGGAGGCAGAGCCTCAGAGCCAAAGAGCTCAGAACAGACTTCTAAGAGCCATGGGCTATAATGAAGTTGCAGAACAGCAAAGAGATCAGATGATCAAGCTGTTGTTGGTGTCTGATGTGTGTTGAAGACAGAAGAAGGAATTCCAAAGACAGTGAAAGAATTCTAAGGGAGTTGGTGCAAGCCAGGAGCTCAAGGTAGCCTGGAGCGCTGATTGAAGGAATCTAGTCCAGAGAAGCCTAGATCTGTCTGCAGAGTATGGACAGCCAGCGGGATAAGATGGTATTCTAAACCTATAGGTTCAGTTGTAAACCAATGGAGTTGAGTGTGGAAATTGTAAAAGAATTTAAGCCATAATCTCAAAGAGCCAAGTCCAGTTGACTAGAGCTCATGGAGACGTAGCCCAAGAGGTTTGGGTGAACTCCTAATTATATTGTTGTTATGTGTGTTGGTTATTATTTGCATTATTTGTTGTTATATGTTTTTATATCAGTTTAAACAAATCAACTTAAAACACTTAACAGTTAAAGGCAAACACAAGCATACACCTATTTCAAGCACTTTTAATTCCGCAATTATCAATCATAAGCATAGATCTGGGGAATATATAAGCTTTGGAGTGGGAGAGGTTCTTGTAAGCACGACAAGAAACCTTCAGGTCCCCATTTCAGATCAAGTGGTATCAGAACATCAGGTTGATTAACCCCACCTTCAAAGAAGGTGATATCAGAGTTGGTTATATCAAAGTAAATTATACTAGAGCAGGTTGTATCATGATGCAAGTGGTATCAGATTAGAATGCTTGATTGACAGAGCAATCCATATGCTTGGTTGACTTGAAAGGTGTTTGATTGTTTGTAAACTGACTATTGTTTGAGTTTGCAGAGGTGAAGGGAAAGCTATTGATAGCTAAGTCCAGGAGAGGACAAGAAGGAAGATGGGTTGAAGGCATTCTTCTTATCCCAAAGGACCTCAAAGCAATCCTTGAAGCACAAGAGGTTTTTTGAAAAAGGTTGCTTGAATAAGCTCTTTGTTAATTTTGTTTGAAGTTCTTTTGTTCATTCTAATAATGACATTCTGATAATGACTACTTCTACAAGTGAGTCCTCAAATTCTTCTTTTTTCACAAGATTCTTTGATGAAGACATGAAGCAAGACTGGTTCACCATGATGGATATGGTGAGAGAAATGTATGAGGATGGAAGGAAGAGCATCATACTTCGAGAGCAGTTGAATTCCATGAAGGAAGAGAAGTAGTTGCTTTCTGACAAATTGCAGGAAATGGAGAGGCAACTTCATATTGCAAATATGAACCTGAAAAGGGTGCATGAGTTGGAGACACAACTCCTTGTTGCCAAAGAAGCCTTAGTCAAGTATCGGCTTGAAGAAGAAGTAAACAATTCTTGTTTGTCTTCAAACTCTTCTAAGAATGTTTATGTTGGTTCTTTTGAAAAACATACCAGAGGCATAGGTTCCAAGTTAATGTCCAAGATGGGCTATGAATGAAAAGGCTTGGGCAAACATGCACAGAGTATTGTTGAGCCAATAATGGTTGAGGAAAGGCCTAAGTATTTGGGTCTTGTCTATGGACAATCTTATGGAAAAAGTTCCAAAGTTGCCATGAAGACAATTGAAACAGTTCCAAGAAGGAGTTTCATTTCAGGTCTTCTACCTCAAAAGTGTAAGGATTGTATTCATGGGGAATGCAATAGCTTGAAACATCACTTTCAAAAAGAAGGTGTTCATAAGCATACACTTGAACCAGAGAGTTGTGGAAACTCTGAAACCATTGAAGAGGTTGTTACTTCTTCATTCAATTCACCTCCTCATGAAGGTAATAAAAGTGAAAAAGAAAGGTATAAATCTGGTTCTAATCATATTCCTTTTGCTTATGTTCAGCATGATAAATTTCCATATAAGTATGGGAAAAGAATTGCATGTTCCTTTTGTGGTTTGGTTAACCATAGTGTTTCTAGATGTTGGAAGAGAATGGCCGCATACAGGAAACTTTTGAAGGAAAAGAAGCAAGAAGCCAAAGGTCCATTAGACAAGGCAAATCATGTTGTCAAGAGGATGCACGTGTGTTGCACTTACTGCCATAAGCAAGGGCATATTGCTGCAAAATGTTGGACTCTAAATCCAACAATGCTTCCACGAAACTTGAAGAAGGTGGAAAGAGAAAATGGCAGGAATGGAAAGAAAGATTCCATGATTGATGTGTTTCAGGATGATTCACATGTTGATGCTGATGTGCAGACAAAGGTAGGACCTTTGAAATGGATTGGTAAGAAATGGTTAGAGTTCTTATCCAATTAAGATTGCATGTCTATTGATATAATGCATCTATTTGCATTTCTTTGTTAATGGAATGCAAGTTGCAGGTTTTTACCAAGAAGGTGAATGGAAAAAGTTGAGTAGGAGACTCACTTTATTGCTACAACATTATATTCATTTCAGCTTCGAAAGTACAGTGTGCTTAAGCGAAAGTTGAAGGATGAAATGCATGCATAAGCATGATATGCAAGAACACAGGGATGTTGATGATTTCCTTGTATTTGAACATGTATGTGTAATTAACTTGAAGGGTTGATTACTTTGTTTTTAAACATGCATGTAATATTGACTTGAGAAAAGTTGATTTGGTCTCCAAGATGGAGATGATGATGAAGTGTTTCATCTTTGAAAAAGAACTGTAGAATTCTTTTTCTACATGCTTGACTTGAAGGGTCAATTGTTTTAAAGGCATGTTTTGTTGGCTTGTTATCTAGTCGATCGTTTGTATGCAGATGTAAAGACATGGAGGCGTTCACAAGATGTGAAATATGTTTCTTTTGTTGAAGCAAGAGTTTAGGCCATCCAGTTGTTGTTAACAGTTGTTGTTGGCAATATGTCAAACAAATACAAATGTAAATTTTTGTGAAGAAGATGTAACTTCACATTTGTTTGAGCCACCTTGGATCAATGATCAAGGAAGAGAAGTTCAAACTACTTTCTGTGACCTTCTCAGCAGGAGTTCTGCATAAAGTCAAGGAGGAAGACAGTTCTTCCCAAGAGGACAAGCACATCCAGGAAGGGAGTGTTCAAAGGCTTTGGTTCAGAGGCACTATGCAAGGCAAGTGTATGGAGGCTGAAAGAAGAGGGTGAGGTACTCTCATTTACTGTTCAGATCAGTATATCAGTCTTTTGGAGTCCAAAAGCTTTTTAGTGGGAAGGCGTGATCCAAAATGGATCTTGGATAAACCTCTAAGTCTAAGAGACTTCATATAAGAGGTAAAAGGTGCTAAATGGCACAAATCCTTTGTAAATCTGAGTTGGATAAAGAAAAGGCTCTTTAAAGGGAAATCGCATCGGAAGAGGTTAAAGGGAGGACTTAAGTGGAGATGGAAGGACTCCCCGATTACGACCTCCGATATATCGCATCAAAGGAAGGCCTTCATGCAATATTGGAACCCTGGGCAAGCGATTTGCGATTGCGATCGGCGAATCAGTGATCGGCACAGTCAAAGGGAAGTTGTACAAGCCTCGGGCCATTGAACACAGCGATTGCGATATGTCGATAAAGCGATAGCAATACGCCGATGCGATCAGTGATTGGATCGCACAAATACAAAGGGTCGTCACATATGCGATAGAGCGACTTGCAATAGCATCGATAAAGCGATTGCGATATGCCGATAAAGCGATCGGCGATAGTTGATCGCATCGCAAAAAGGCATGGGAGATGGACCATGACTCTTGGGCAGCGCGATATGCGATATGCGATAAAGAGCGCGGACCCGAAAGGTTTTATGGACGTGATTGAATATAATTTGAAATCCGGATTTGCAGATTTTCTTTGTATTTTCCATGTATTGGGTCGTTTTGGCTTACGCAATGCGATTGCGATATTGCGATAAAGTGACGGACCCGAAGGGTTTATAAATGCGGCTACATATTATTTGAAGTCCGGATTTGCAGATTTTCTTTGTATTTTCCATGTATTGGGTCGTTTTGGCTTACGCAATGCGATTGCGATATTGCGATAAAGTGACGGACCCGAAGGGTTTATAAATGCGGCTACATATTATTTGAAGTCCGGCCTTAAAGCCAATGATGTGTTTTCATGCGTTTTGCCTGTGTTTTCCGTTATATTGTTATTTCCGGGATTAAGGCAGAAGAAAGGCTGCTGGTTCTTTTTCAATTGAAAAATGCTCCTATTCTTAAAGCGTTTTGTGCCACGCTATCAGGGGGCGTTGTGAAACAAGTATGCGTTATAGAAGACGCAGAGCCGCAGAAAGGAATGATTCCTCATGATTGGGGACAGAGGAACAAATGGAAGCCACAGAGTCGGAGGATTCCTCAAAGGCCAGAGAGCCAAGCGAAGAAGCTAGTCTCCCTTCAGGGAGCTCACAGCTAGGCAAAAGGGCCACAGAGCAGAGAGTTGATAGAGCCGAGAGCCACAGAGCCGTAGAGCCGCAATTCCAGAGAAAGCCAGAGAAGCCACCAGAGGTTGGGGCGATGGCAAAGGGGTGATTTCCCAGAGAGTTGAGCGCAGCAGAGTTGCAGAGCGCAGAAGGCCAGAGAGCCGTAGATTCGCAAAGTGCCACCAGAGGTTGGGAGGACAGCGAAAGAGCCACCAGAGGTTGGAGGCTTGACAGAGGCATAGCCACCAGAGGTTGGAGGCAGAGCCTCAGAGCCAAAGAGCTCAAAACAGACTTCTAAGAGCCATGGGCTGTAATGAAGTTGCAGAACAGCAAAGAGATCAGATAATCAAGCTGTTGTTGGTGTCTGATGTGCACTGAAGACAGAAGAAGGAATTCCAGAGATAGTAAAAGAATTCTGAGGGAGTTGGTGCAAGCTAGGAGCTCAAGGTAGCCTGGAGCACTGATTGAAGGAATCTAGTCCAGAGAAGCCTAGATCTGTCTACAGAGCATGGACAGCCAGCGGGATAAGATGGTATTCTAAGCGCATAGGTTCAGTTGTAAACCAATGGAGTTGAGTGTGGAACTTGTAAAAGAATTTAAGCCATAATCCCAAAGAGCCAAGTCGAGTTGACTAGAGCTCATGGAGACGTAGCCCAAGAGGTTTGGGTGAACTCCTAATTATATTGTTGTTATGTGTGTTGGTTATTATTTTCATTATTTGTTGTTATATGTTTTTATATCAGTTTAAGCAAATCAACTTAAAGCACTTAACAGTTAAAGGCAAACACAAGAATACACCTATTTCAAGCACTTTTAATTCCGTAATTATCAATCATAAGCATAGATGTGGGGAATATATAAGCTTTGGAGTGGGAGAGGTTCTTGTAAGCACGACAAGAAGCCTTTAGGTCCCCATTTCAGATCAGTTGCACCAGTCAAAGAGGTATGTGTATGTTATATCTATGTTGAATTGTTGCTAGGAGGATAGTGTCCAAGTGTGGACAGAAGTGTTGGGTACCTTGTGGACTATTGGAGGGCAGTGTGTATGTGACCCAAGAATAGCCCTAGAGCAGCAAACTTGGACAGTTGTAAGTTGGGTGAAAGATTGAGCCTATGAGTAGCTCCTTGATGGACAAAGGAGGCTACTACAGGAGAGGTAGTTTGTCGCTCAGGATTGGCCAACCTAGAGGAGCAGATTGGATCAACCAAATTTCATTATAGCAGAAGAGACTTGAAGCAGTGATAGGTGGCAGCCCTCCTGCCCTATGTTAGCCTTCATATAGCAGCAGTGGAAGGCTATAGTGGGAAGAAGACCTTGAGTAGTTGAGGAGCAGCAGTGGGAAGAGGGAGTTGTTCACAAACGGAGTTGTGAACAACTCAAACAGAGTCTCAATGTGTTGATGTGTAAATGGACTTAATATCAGTGTGAGAGTAGGTAGAGTTGTGTTCAGTGGACGGATGTACTTGATTCATTGATAGAGGCAGAGTTGTGATTGTTGCAGATTGGGAGCGAAGGATCGACAAGATGAGATATGACATAGAGGTTATGATTGTGCACTAGATTAGCAAGATGGTCATCGTATTTTGTATTCTTGTACTTGTGGATATTTGAGGGCCACTATCCCTGGTACAGGAGCCCCAGACAGTTGTATTATATGCTGATAATATAACGGCGTTGGGTTACATATATTATTATTATTGTTCTTATCGTGCACGTGATTGATTTACTGCATTATATTGTTCTGCTGTGCAAAGTAGCTTTGTTGAGATTCTTGGTTTGGTAGCATCAGTGATCTAAGATTCTATCCTAGACACCAAGGTCATGGAAAATCAATAAGGTCCACATAAATCAGTGTGAACAAGTTCAAGGGATTTACCTGAAGTGCATTCTTTAGCTTTACACTGAACTCTGGATTGCTTACAAAATTGACATGATTTGCAATTCAGGTGGAGAAATTTCTGGCAAGTCACGAACTGCTCCCATCTTGCTTGATTTGTATAGTTGAGAAAAGTTGATGCATCTCAATCTTTTGTGCCAAAGCCAACTTTCTTCAGATTTGCGCAAAAAGCAGTGCTCTTCGTCGCCTTCTAGGATATAAACGTTGCCTGGAGTTCTGGTTCCCTTGATTATGGTCTTACCTGTCTCCAAATTTCTTACCACGCAATTCCTTAATCTGAAAATAACTTCATGCCCCTAATCGCACATTTGGCTAACACTTAATAAGTTATGTCTTAGCCCATCAACAAATAATACATTCTCAGCCTTGACCTTTTCTTTTAATACCATAGATCCTTTTCCTTTAATAGTAGCAAGTTATTACCAAAAGTCACATTCTTTTCTTTCTTAATTTCATTAAAAGAAACAAACTTATCTCTGTCACCTGTCATATGCTTTGAACAACCGTTGTCAATGTACCATAGATTCTCTTGATCTCCTGCATATAATGCTAGACCATAATTTTCAGAGGAAGAAATTTTATTTTTCCATACCTTGGGAGGTTTTGTCTTCTACTCATGTTGATAAGATGAATTCATCCTGCTTCTACATTCAGTTTCTTCATGACCAAATTTATTGCAAATAGAACATTCAACTTCATTCTGAAGAGGGGAGAAATCATTATAAGAAGATTTCATTGTTCTACTTGCATTATGTTATTTTCTTGTTTCCTAGTCATAATCGTTTTATAAGCAACACAATGAACTGCTTTGTGACCAAAGTTGTGACAAGTGAAGCATTGACCATTGAAGTAAGAGTACTTGGGAGTATAATACCTTTTTGAGTAGCTTGCCCTTTGTTCATGGAAAGGTTGTTTTGCCTGAGAATAGTTTGACCCTTCATTCTTTTGTTGAGTCCTATAATTTTGATGATTGATTCCTTTTACTGCATTGACGTAGATTTTTGTACATATTTCAAAAGATTTCATAGGTTCTGATGTTTCACCATTTTGATTTGGATTGTATCCAAGACCTGTCTTGATTAGTGGAGAACGTTGAACTTTAATGATTTCTTCTAAAGTTTCAGATCCTTTAGCAAATCTAAGATTTAGAGCCTTTGTTTTCTCAAGTTCCTTTCTTAGACCCACAATTTCAAGTTCTAAGTTTTCACAGTGCTTTTCCCTTTCTTGGACTTGTTTCTTCAAAGCTTCTTCTACTAATTTAGCTTCTTCTAGACAGATCTTTAGCTGAGTTATTTCTTCAACAAGGGTGTTTTCTTTATACATACTGATTTCCTTTTCTTGATTCTTGTTTATGACCCTGAGTCTATCAATTTCTTCTAAAGCATCCATAAAGACATCATCAGACTCATCTACACATTGTTCTTCAAATGCCATAAGTAATTGACAATCTTGGTTTGATTCATCATCCTCATTATTGGAAGAATATTCACTATCTTCATGAGTATAAAAACATTTCTTGCTAGTAAAACCTCTTTTAACATTCTTCTTTGAAACATTCTTTCATTTTTCATGATTTTCTTTATAAGGACACTTAGCGGCATAGTGACCTACTCTTCCACAAGCAAAACATTTGAAAGGAAGCTTACCTTTGAACCTGTCAGTTCCTACTTGGAGCTTCTTCACAAAATTCGCTTCTTCTTCATCTGAAATGTAACTTGTTTCCTTAGGCTCTTCTTTTTCTTTCCCTTTGTTTGTGGCTTTGAATGCTACTTCTCTAATACCTGATGTATCCCCTTTTCTCATCTCATAAGTTGTCAAGATCCCATGGAGTTGTTCAATAGTGAGATTCTTCAAATCCTACATTTCTTCAATGGCGAAGACTTTGGAATCGAACTTTGGGGTTAGTGATCTCAAAATATTTTCAACAATAGTAGTATCCTTTATTTCGTCACCAAGATTTTTCATTGAGTTAACAATCTCGTCTACTCTAAGGAAAAAGCTTGCAATGCTTTCATCATCATGCATTCTAAGAGTCTCATATTGAATTCTATACGTTTGAAGTTTAGCACTTTTTACCTTAGTGTCACCTTCATAGCTTTGGACAAGCTTATCCCATATTGCTTTTGCGGTGTTCAGTTGCATGACTTTCACAAACTCAAATTCAGCCAAACTTCCCAAGATAGCATTTACAACCTTTGCATTGATCTCATACTGTTTCTTCCCTGCATCATCTGTGGGAATGGAGGTTGGGTATTGATATCCACCTTCAACAATTGCCCATACATTAGCTCCTAGTGCCTACGAATACGCTCTCATTCTGATTTTCCAAAATATAAAGTTAGCTCCATTAAACAAAAGTGGCTTGATAGAAGATGATAGATCTCCCTTTAAGCGATCAAGCTTCTTCTGAGGGACTTGCTCTAATACCAATTGTTAAGAAAAACACTAAGAGGGGGGGTAAATCAGTGTTTTTAATTCGCTTTTACTTTCAATTTCATATTCACAATTTTGTACGCTACCGTCATTCATGCAACCCGCGTTTGTACGCGACTTCAATGAGATAAAACCGCGAATATCCAGTTTACTTAATCTGTCATGAATTTCATCAGTGATTTAACTTAACTAGTGCATCATTGTTTCATTAGTTATTCATTATGCAATAACTATGAACAGTAAAGAGCAGATAAATCATCAATACATAAGAAACACACCAACACATGAGCACACTGGGATTTTAGGTGGAAACCCAATGTAAGAGAAAACCACCGATGTTGTTGTCTTTATCTTCTTCTTTTATTATAAAGAAAAACTTCATTACAAGCTTGTATTGGTGCAAACTCTTACCGGCATGCAAGCTCCCACTACAAGAGGCTACAACCTCCACTCGTTCTCCAGCACCCACTGGAAGGGAGCTACAACCCCCTAATCTCGTTTACCGGCTCCTGCCAGAAGGGAGTTCCTACCCCCTCACTAAAGGTAGCAACCCTCAGCACTTTGTGGACCACGTTTCATATTGTTTCACACTAGATCCACCTATCTCAAACAAACATCAAAATATGTAGGCCAACTTTCATCAACAGTAAGCCCAAGCCAATATACCAATTTGAATACTGAATCATTGAAACACTGAATATTGGACCAATATTGAATCATCATGACCAAATCATACCAATACACAAATAATCATCATTATACCAAGCCATAAATCAATCTATTGAATAACCAGTCATAAGTCAAGGTAATAACCACGCTGTCATCAACACATAATTAATCTACAGTTATTACAAACCCTGATCAAATTTACTTCATAAATTATACACCACTGTATTGAAGCATACCCGCGTACATACGCACTTTCTATGTATAATACCTGCGTACAAATCTCAATTCACTGAAATGTTGCAACATAATCACTACATCACCCACTAAGTTACTGACATACTGAGTCACAGTAGAAACTAATCACAAATCAGCATTTTGTAGCATCATTACAAACCAATATTCCGATCCACAACTAAATCAACCCCAATCAACACTGCCAAATATAGACCATGCTAATCAAGATATCGACCGACAACAACAAATAAAATAGACATAATCATTTGTCATCATCAAGCAGCAATTCAAACCCTAGTATATATACATGACCTCCATAAGATAGATTTGTGTATGTACGCAATTATCATGCATAACACTCGTGTATATATACCAACATACTGAATAAAATATCACAAAATTTATATGTCACTTTGCTGAACCGGATCCGCGTATGTACGCTCCCTTACTAAAGAAACTAGCGTACAGATCTTGAACTACTGAATCAGATCTTCACTGCAAATCACAATCATACTTCTACAAATTTTACTATTAAATCACAGATCGCTTCAAACACATTCAAACAAATCTTGCATCATTAGATATTCAAAGATAAACAAATCAGTCAAGTATAGCCATTAGTACTTGAAGCACTTTCAAATATTCCAGATTTGAGTCATCTCCTTGCTCCCTAGTGCACTCCTGTTTCAAATCAAATCACACATGAATGATTATTAACTTGAACACTCAACACCTTGTCTCCATCTCCTTATATAGCTTTTGCCTTAGCCAATGCCTCAAGTAAATCCTTTGGTAATGTCGTTAGTATTTGTTGATGGGATCAAATAAACATTGGCGCCACAGTGACTATGGGTAATTACCATGGTAATGACCATTGGTATTTAGATTTCCATGGTTCATATTATCTACGCGACTTTTGTTCTCAGGATCTACGAATGTACGTGACCCTTCTTCACAGGAACCGCGTATGTTCTTCAAACTCCACATTTTTCATCCTTCTATAACTGAAATGCCATTTCTCTGTCCATATCCTCTGTAATATTTGTACCAATATTCCTGATTTCTACATTAATTTCACAATCGTCATATTATTACCATGTTGACATCAAGGACATATTTGTCAAGCAAGTTGCCATCAAGGACAACACATTAGTCATAATGTTTGTTGGCATTATGGCTAGTGTGTTGTCCTTGATGGCAACATACTTGATAAATATGTCAACATTGTGATAATATGATTGGTACAGATACTAAAGAGGATATGGACAGAGAAATAGAATTCAATTACAAATGGATGACAAAAGTGAAGTTTGAAAAAGTATACGCAGATCTTATGAAGAAAGGTCGCGTACATACGCAGGTCTTGTAAGTAAAAGTCGTGTACAAAATCCGAACCATGGCAATCTAGATAGCATGGGGTCATTACCATGGTATTGGCCCATAGTACTTGGAGCGACAATGTTCATTTGATCCCATCAACAAATACTAACGACATTTCCAAAGGATTTACCTAAGGTATTGACTAAGACAAAAGCTATATAAGGAGATGGAGATCAAGGTGTTTAGTGTGCAAGTGAATGAGTTATCCATATGTGATTTGATCTGAAACGGGTGTGCACCAAGGAGCAAGGAGAAGACTCAGATCTAATAGATTTTAAAGTGTAGTAAAGACTAATGAATACACTTATTTGATCTGTTTATATTTGTAGCTAATAATGATAGATTTGTGGCTATAATGATGTTGTAATTTGAATATGTGACAATGAGGTTTGCGAATGGGAAATGTGTTTGCACGAAATTTTTCAAATTTGTACGAAAGTTTGTTTCTGAATAGTCGCGTACATAGGCAGAACTCTTTTTGGGTAGTCGCGTATATATTTTGTGATGTATTTTTCAGTATGTTGAGATATGTACGCAGGTGTACGACATGATAAGCGCGTATATACGTTGGTTTGCTTAATTACAATCGCGTATATATTCTAAGTCAAATATGTTGATGATATCTGTTTGTTTTTGTCTGCCAATGATATCTTGATAAGCATGATCTGTATCTGGTAGTATTGTTTGGGTTGATTGAGTTATGGATTGCTATATTGATCAGTTATGATGATTGGGTATGGTTCAATGATCTATGATTGGTTCAGTACTGGATTCAGTGAGTGATTCAATGTTACAGTGATTCAATTAGCCAAATGATTCAGTGTTCAGTGATCTGAGATCTGTACGCAGGTTTTATGCAGAGGAAGCACGTATATATGTTGGTTCTATTAAGAACAGTCGTGTACATATTCTAAAATTTATTTGTTCTGGTTGGGTTCTGTATTCAGTAGTTTGATGCTTCAGAGATTCAATTGATTTACAGAGATTCAGTGATTCATATTTGTGTTTCAGTATTTCAATTTGGATATTGGTTTGGGTTTATTGTTGGTGTGGGTCCAGTATGAAAATTTGATGAAAGGTGGCCTACAAGTTGTTTGATGATTGTTTGATAGGTGGATCCAGTCTAAAACATTCTGAAAAGTGGTCCACAAGGAGCTGAGGGTTGCAGCCTTCAAAAAGGGGGTAGGAGCTCCCTTCCGGTAGGAGCCGTAAACGAGTTCAGGGGGTTGTAGCTCCCTTCCAGTGGGTGTTGGAGAACGAGTGGAGGTTATAGCCTCTTGTAGGTGGGTGTCAGCGTACTGATAAGAGTCTGCACTAGTAAAAAAATGTAATGACAATTTTTTTTATATATTAATAAAGAAGACATAGATAGAGCAGCGGTGATTTTCTCCCACATTGGATTTCCACCTAAAATCCTGGGGTTATATTTGTGTTGCTTATGTGTTGCGATTTATCTATTCTTTACTACATTCTGGATGGTGAACGAATTAATAATGCATTGGTTAAGTTAAGTCACTGATGAAAGATATGTCAAATTAAGTTAATTGGATATACGTTGTTTGCATTCACAAGAGTCGCATACATATGGTGGTTGCATGTAGAACAGTAGCGTACAAAATTCAGAATATGAAATGAAAAGTATCAGAGCAGGACTCTTTGAAGAAGCTTGATCGCTTAAAGGGAGATCCATCAATATGAGCAATCAAGAGGGAGTATCTTCTATTAAGCCACCTTTGTTTAATGGAACTAACTTTGTATTTTGGAAAGTCAAAATGAGAGCATATTTGCAGGCACTAGGAGTTGATGTATGGGCAATTGTTGAAGGTGGATATCAATACCCAACCTCCATTCCCACAGATGATGCAAGGAAGAAACAATATGAGATCAATGCAAAGGTCGTCAATGTTATCTTGGGAAGTTTGGTTGAATCTGAGTTTGTGAAAGTCATGCAGTTGAATACCGCAAAAGCAATATGGGATAAGCTTGTCCAAAGCTATGAAGGTGACACTAAGGTAAAAAACGCTAAACTTCAAACATTTAGAATTCAGTATGAGACTCTTAGAATGCATGATGATAAAAGTATTGCAAGCTTTTTTCTTAGAGTAGATGAGATTGTTAACTCAATGAAAAATCTTGGTGACGAAATAAAGGATTCCATTGTTGTTGAAAATATTTTAAGATCACTAACCTCAAAGTTCAATTTCAAAGTCTCTGCCATTGAATAAATGCAGGTTTTGAAGAATCTCACTGTTGAACAGCTCCACGGGATCTTAACAGCTTATGAGATGAGAAAAGGGGGTACATCGAGTATTAGAGAAGTAGCATTCAAAGCCACAAACAAAGGGAAACAAAAAGAAGAGCCTAAGGAAACAAGTTATATTTCAAATGAAGAAGAAGTGAATTTTATGAAGAAGCTCCAAGTAGAAACTGGCAGGTCCAAAGGTAAGCTTTCTTTTAAATGTTCTGCCTGTGGAAGAGTAGGTCACTATGCCGCTAAATGTCCTTACAAAGGAAATTATGAGAAAGGGAAGAATGTTAAAAAAAAAATTGATAGCAAGAAAACTTTTTATACTCATGAAGATAGTGAATATTCTTCCAATAATGAGGATGATGAATCAGATCAAGATTTTCAATTACTTTAGCATTTGAAGAACAATGTGTAGATGAATCCGATGATGTCTTCGTGGATGCTCTAGAAGAAATTGATAAACTTAGGGTCATAAACAAGAATCAAGAAAAGGAAATTAGTATGTATAAGGAAAACACCCTTGTTGAAGAAATAACCTAGCTAAAAAACTGTCTAGAAGAAACTAAATTAGTTGAAGAAGCTTTTGAGGAAACAAGTCCAAGAAAAGGAAAGGCACTATGAAAACTTAGAACTTGAAATTGTGGGTCTAAGAAAGGAACTTGAGAAAACACAAGCTCTAAATCTTAGATTTGCTAAGGGATCTGAAACTTTAGAAGAAATCATTAAAGGGAAACGTTCTCCTCTAGTCAAGATAGGTCTTGGATACAATCCAAATGGTAAAACATCAAAAACTATGAAATCTTCTAAAACGGGTACAAGAAGCTACGTCAATGCGATAAAAGGAAGCAATCATCAGAATTATAGAACTCAACAAAAGAATGAAGGATCAAATCTTTCTCATGCAAAACAACCTTTCCATGAACAAAGGGCAAACTACTCAAGAAGGTATTATACTCCCAAGTATTCTTACTTCTGTTGACCTAGGTTGTCATTGATGTCAATATGGCAATATTCTAGATACTAGATGATGATATGGAGCCAAGGGGAAGCAGAACAGATCCATGAAGAGACAAGAGCAAGGCCATCATGAGTTACCAAAAGAGGCATATCAAAGCATATTACATGATATCAGAGCAAGAGAGGCATTCATATATGCAAGGAGGTCTTTGAAAGACATTGCCAAGCCAGAGGAGCCACATTGGAGCAAGAGGAGTTACAGGAGGAACCATATAGCAAGGAGGCATATCATAGCAAGAGGAGCCATATTAGAGGAGCGTTGCATGTAATACATGCCCACGAAGAACCAACAGGAGGAGCCATATATATATATGCCAAAGTACAGGAGCAAACAGAGCAAATAGAGGACGTAGATAGCCATCGGAGCAACAGAGAAACAAACAGAGCCAGCAGAGCAATATATAAACAGAACCATCGGAGGGAGCAAACAGAGCCATGGGAGGCAGCAAACAAAGCCATCGGGAGCCATATAGGCCACAATGGAGTTATATGCTAGCAAATGCACTATCGGCGGCAAAAAACATAATTATATGGTGTTTAACCTAAGTCACCTGACACGGGGATTCGGGACACGTAGGATTCGGGATTCGTGGTGTCGAATTCGAGACACGCTGACCTCCCGGAATAGGACACGTTAGGACACGTTATTATATATTATTTTATTAAAAATATATATATATATATATATATATATATATTTAAAAAAAAAAATATATATATATATATATTAAAAATTAGATATTAGCATATTTCTTACACATTTTAATTAATGATACAAATTTATTGATTTCAAAGTTCAAACATAGATCTTGATTCTTCATCTATAGCTATTAGCATGCATAGTACATACAAAATTCAAATAAATGTCAGTGGTACTAGTCACATAAACATAAATGATAAACACACTGACAACTGTAGTTTTCTCATTAAGTCATCAAATCAATAGCGGTTTAATGGATGGTTTTTTTTTTCAACACTACCATGGCAATGTTGTATCAGAAATACATGACAAAAACTTATAGCTTTCTTTAACCATTCTATTTGGATTTATGTACCCTTACTTTTGAGACGTTAAATTCCCACAGGATACAACCCTTGTAATATTCGACGACTTGGCCGAAGGGCCGCTGACGCCAGCTCTCTATCATCAGAAATAATTTTGTCTTAAAAGTGATTCGCCGCGTTTTGATTTATTGACGACTCGCTGACATATTTTATTTGCTTCCATTCCAAGAAACGAAAATATAAACCGACTTCAGCGGACTTCGGCCTGCATTCCATAAACTTTATCTATAAATGGAATAAAGTAGAGTCACCTGCCTGAGGCTTTTTCCTCAACAATTAGTCTGCCAAAGAAGATCTGTAATTGGATACGGTTGGATTTTGAAAATATTTCAAAATCTTTTTGACTTCGGTCGTGTATCAAATTTTGAAAAGGTTAAGGACGGAAGAATTCTTCATTCTGCTCAATCGTCCATTTTCCTTCGTCCTTTGTTTTTTCTCCGTGTTGTGAATTTGTAACAAGATATTATTCCTTTGTCTCCTGCGCGTTTTCAATTTACAAATACGAGGGGACACGATTGGAAATTCGCGGCACGTTACTGGACACGACGTGTCACAAGAGGACACGACGTGCCCTAAATCTTGACACGAATCCGCAGAGAATCGTGTCGGATTCGACCGATTCGCGATTCGTCAAGGGTTTTGGACGAATCCGGTTTCTTAGTGTTTAACACTATCGGAGGGCAAATGGAGGCCAAAGCATATATATATGGCAAACACACTATCAACGGAGAAGTTTATATATATATCAGGATATATATGTATATCGGCGACAACGCTAATCGACGGTTTGGCTATGTGCCATCACCCCAAACCCCTGATTGCGATGTATGCGGGCCTTAAGCGATTGCGATATATATTTATATAGATATATTTATATGTGGATATCATATAACTGCAATACATGCGGACCTGCTGCAGTATTGTGCTATGGTTTAATGCTATATCGCATCCGCCCATCGCAACAATACACAAAGGGATGTCACTCTCTCGAGCGCCGATTGCGATGTAAGTCACGGACCCGATGGTCCGACTGTAACACAACTTAATGCTAGATCGCATTCACTAGAGGATCAGCCCGTCGGCCATCGGCGATGTCATGGGGTCAATGTATAAAGGACCCCCGGAAGTCTTGAGCCCCGATTGTGATAAAGACCAGACCCGATACAGGAATAGACACAGGTAAAATAAATTTGAAGTCCGCTCTTTAACATGTTTCGCCTGTTTTTTGATCATATTTCCTGTGTATGTGTATATTTGATTGCGCGCAGTTTGAAGGCGAGACTGCACTATAAAACGCACCCGATAGTTCTGGAGGCCTGAACGATAGCTCAGAAAACTAGAATCAAGCCGATTGCGATTGCGATAGGACGTGGCATGTCCGTTACATTGTAAAGCCCTATGTATGTCAAATAATTATGGATAAAAGGAGCATTGTCATAGGTTTTAACTTGTAATAAGTATTCTCTGTGTATACGGCCTCTCTTCCTCCTGAACGTGTCCTGTGAATATTGGAACGCTCGGATAGACAGAGGAAACCGAAATCCAGGAAGCCAAAGAAGCAAGCGAGCGCAGAGGAAATGACAGCGACCGAGGAGGAAACTAACAGGATAAGCGAGCGTTGAGGAAGCCAAAGAGCCTGCAAAGAAAGGAAGCCAAAGGCCAAGGGTGTCAAATATAAGAAAATAAAGAATTGTTTGAATGTGTTGCTTGATTGTTGAACGTTGTTGAACATTTTTGTGGAAATACGCTGGAGGAGACAGAGGCAGCGAGAGGATCCAGCAGAACAGAAAGAGGGCCAAAGGGCCAACAGGACAGCAAACAATCGAAGGGGAGAAGTAGCCAGCAGAGAACATAAGCTTGAACAGGAAGTTGTTCTTTATGCAGAGCTTAGTGCAGCTAACAGTAGACTGACTGAAGCTGTGTGAAGACATTATCAGAGAGCATGAAGGCTATTGGAAACTATGTGTGGGCAATGTGCAGAGTTATAAAGACTCCTTCATAAGAACACTGGTTGTCATTGATACTGTAGCTTGGAGACTACAGTGAAGCTATAAACAGACAAAACTCAGCAGAGAAGAGTTTTGAGAGCAGAAGATTACTATCAAACATGCCTTGACAAGATTGGGTTGGAGCCCTTGGGGTTGGTGCCTCGGAAGTAAGCAGGATTGAAGTCCTTGGGGCTGGTGCCTCAGAAGCAAGAAGGATAGGAGTCCTTGGGGCTGGTGCCTCAAAAGTAAGAAGGATTGGAGTCCTTGGGGTTGATGCCTCTGAAGTAGGAAGGATAGGTGTCCTTGGGACTGGTGTCTCAGAAAATGGAAGGATTGAAGTCCTTGGGAGTTGGTGCTCCTAATTCCAAGATTGGTGTCTTGGCGAAATAGGGTTGGAGCCTCACCAAAGTCCAAGTTGGAGCTTGGCAACTGATTGCAACCACTTATATATTGTATCTATTTCACTGCAAAGATTATATGAATAAAAGCATTTATTATTGTTGTTCATCTTGTGTTCTGAATATAAATTGTTTAACTAGTAAAACAATAGTCGGAAAAAGAAATACTAATTCACCCCCCCTCTCAGTATTTCCAACAACTTCAATGGTCAATGCTTTACTTGTCACAACTTTGGTCACAAAGCAATTCAATGTGTTGCTTATAAAATGATTATGACTAGAGAAGCAAGAAAATAACCAAATGCAATCGAGACAAAGAAATCTTCTTATAATGTTTTCTCACCTCTTGATAATGAAATTGAATGTTCTATTTGCAATAGCTTTGGTCATGAAGAAACTGAATGTAGAAGCAAGACGAAGTCATCTTATCAACATGAACAAAAGACAATACCACCCAAGGTATGGAAAAAGAAAATTACTTCCTCTGAATATTGCGGTCTAGCATTATATGCAGGAGGTCAAGAGAATCTATGGTACATTGATAGCGGGTGTTCAAAGCATAAGACAAGTGACAGAGATAAGTTTGTTTCTTTTAACGAAATTAAGAAAGAAAAGAATGTGAATTTTGGTAATAACTCACATGCTACCATTAAAGGAAAAGGATTTGTGTTTTTAAAAGAAAAGGTCAGGGTTGAGAATGTATTATTTGTTGATGGACTAAGACATAATTTGTTACATGTTAGTCAGATATGTGATCAGAGGCATAAGTTATTTTCAAATCAAAGAATTGTGTCGTAAGAAACTTGAATACAAGTAAGATCATAATCAAAGGAACCAGAACTCCAAGCAATGTCTATATCCTAAAGGGTGGAAAAGCGCATTGTTTTTTGAGCAAATCCGAAGAAAGTTGGCTTTGGCACAAAAGGTTAGGGCACCTCAACCTTTCTCAATTATACAAATCAAGCAGGACGAGGGTAGTTCATGACCTACCGAACATTTCTCCACATGAAAATGGCATTTGCATATCATGTCAATTTGGTAAGCAATCCAGAGTTCAAATTAAAGCTAAAGAACGTACTTCAAGTACACCCCTTGAACTTGTTCACATTGATTTATGTGGACCTATGAGAAAGAAGTCTCCTCACAGTGAGCAAGCCTTCATATTATTTATTGATGACTTTACAAGGTGGTGTTGGGTTGGTTTACCAAAGTATAAAGATGAGGCATTTGAAAAGTTTAAAATATTCAAGGCTTTCGAAGAAAATGAATTGGATCTAAAAATCGAATGTATTAGATCTGGTAGAGGAGAGTTTATATCATATGAATTTTGCAATTTTTGTGAACAGCGTGGCATCAAAAGACAGTTTTCCATAGCTAAAACTCCTCAACAAAATGGAGTGGCAGAAAGAATGAACATAATAGTTCAACAAATGGCACGTGCCATGCTTGATGAGTCAGGAACACCTCACACCTTTTGGGGAGAAGCAGTACATATAGTCGTGGATATACTTAACAAGGCTCATGTTCGAGTAAACAATGATAAAACTCCATATGAACTCTGGTATGGTAAGCCTACAACTGTCAAACACTTTAAAATCTTTGGAAGCAAATGTTTCATAAAGAAAAATGATGATAAGCTTGGAAAATTTGAATCCAGAGTTGATGAAGGAATCCTCCTTAGATACTCTTCCAGAAGCAAAGGATATAAATGTTATAATAAAAGGCTTCAAAAGATTGTTGAAAGTATAGATGTTGTGATTGATGAAGCATCCACAGGTACCAAAAGGGAAGCACAAGCAGATGACGACCTCTCCCTACTAAAATCCAAGAAGTTGTAGGAGAAGAAGAAAGAGAAGCATCAGAAGAAGGAAATGAAAATACAGGTATGACAGAAAAGACTCCATCAAGGTATGTTCAGAAAAATCATCTTGAATCTCAAATTCTAGGTGATAAGGAAGCAAGAATACAAACTAGAAGAACTTTTGTTGGATCATCTAGTCACTTAGCCTTACTATCCACAATTGAACCTCAAAATGTGAATCAAGCAAGCAAAGATGAATGTTGGGTTAAGGCAATGCATGAAGAACTTGATCAAATAGAAAAGAACCATACATGGGAACTTGTACCAAGGCCTCATAATAAAAATGTAATTGGGACAAAGTGGGTATTTAAGAACAAACTAAATGAAAATGGAGAAGTTATTCAAAACAAAGCAAGACGTGTATGCAAAGGCTATGCTCAACAGGAAGGGATAGACTTTGAAGAGACATATGTGCCTGTTGTTGTAGCATTTTTTGGTTTTGGTAAGTTAGAATCAATTAATCAAAAATGAAAATATTTTTCAAAAAATGTTAAGCTAGGATATGGACAAAAAGAATATTGAATAAAAATGCTAGGAAATATTTTGATAAATATGTCCATATCAAAGAAAATGTTAGAATAGATGCCCTAAAAAATGAAGGAAAAAATAAAATGTTTGGTCAGAGAGAAAAGCAAAAAGCAATAAACTCTTAAAGTGTGCAAGTCCAAGTGCCACTACTTCTACTTTATTATGTAAAATAATGGTTGTGTGCAGCTTGTCATAAATGCCACAACCCATGACAGTCAAATAGTTTAATCTTGACTAGTTCATGCTTTAAATTTCATGTCTATAGTTAGAGAATAAAGATCTAGCCAAAATGTTTAATCTTGGCAGATCAGTAGTTAGTTAGAGAATAATAAGGAGCTCATCAGTTTAATCTGAGCCCTTGGATGTTATAAAGTTAGAATTAGACAGTTTGCTTTTCAAAAGAAAAAGGAAAGATAAGGGTCTGCTAGCCTAAATGCACCCAATTAAGTGAAGATAAAATGTTACGGTAAGTAAATGGGTAGGTAGAAGAAAAGTTGCAGAAGTACATTTACCATGCTTGATCATGTTTTTCAGTGTGCAAGAGCAGTTATGAAAGTGAAATGGTGTTCACAAGTTGATTTGATTAACTTCCCTTCATTCATTTCATTCCCCACTACATACTCACTAATTTCCTCATTTTCCCTCATTTCGTGTTAAAAACCCCTTTCCCTAATGTGAAACCCATTTCCCTTTGAAAAATCACTTTCCCCTTGTAATTTCCCTGAAACCCATTTCCCCTTGTAAATTTCCTAAAAACCCCTTAAAGCCTAAGTTTGGTTTACCCTCCGCTTTATTTAACTTTAACACCACCCATATAACTCCGTTTAACTCACCACCCTTGGTGTAGTTAAATAAACCCCGCCACAATCAAAAACCTTGTTCCATTCCATTAACCCATCACATTGTACTTTTAAACCCGCACCTTATTCATTAAATAATTACAAATCACTTGTAATTATTCCCCGGGCCCGCTAATCTCCGCACCTGCTCCCTCCGTGCATCTCGGCCGCGCGATAGCCGTCCGATCACCTTCTCCCAAATCTAACGATCCACAGCTATATTATGCGCTCCCAATCTCCAACCTTTACCAGCACAAGAGCACGTGAAATTAGTGGTTTTGCTCAGGCCCCTTGTGGTTACATGTCATTCCCACGTTAAATCGTGTGCCCTCAAGAAAATACCACCTCACGGCCAAAAGCGGTGCAATGAGTCTCCAAAACCGCTCCCCGCATATGACAAAACCATCCACTGTTCACTTTGCGTCACATTTATATATAAAAAAAAAAAAAAAAGGTGAACCGTTTGAACCGTTTGCCCGTTTAAACATGAAAACCCTCGTCTTCACTCCTTTCGCTCATTTTTTCACTAAAACCTATATAAACCTTCCTGCGCCACCCTAAGCCTTTGCAACCGATTTAAACACTGATTACCTCCCGAAAGCGCTTCGGACTCCATCCACAGAGCTTTCAACTCAAATAAAGTCATTGTGGCCCTCCATGTCAACCTGTGTTTTTCTTAACAATTGTTGTGTTTTGCAGGTGATTAGCAGAAGACCAGAAGACTGGATAAACAGTTTTGACACTAGTTTAAAACCTGTTTACTCCAAGATTCTCAGGAAATCTATTCAAAAGGCTTCATTTATCAGAAATTTGTGTACAAACAAAAGATCAAGTTTAAACCAGAGACAGAGCAGAAAGAAGTCATTTTACACAGTAAATGTTAAAAGTTTAAAACAAACAATTTACACAGTTAAAAGATAAAACAGAGGAAGCAGATAGAACATACAGATGAAAGACAAAATGGTTAAAGTGTATCAGATGAAAGGTCATAAGGAAATATGACATCCAGCGTGAAGATCAAACAGACAAACAGCTTAAAGGGCAAAATATCAAAGACCAAAGCTAGTAGAACCTAAATAACAGGGACAGCAAGCAACAGTTCAATAGCTGTCTCTATCTTCTTGCATGAAGATATTTCATTTTCCTAGAATAAATCCTTAAACAGTTTAGGATATTTTCTTAGTTCTACTATTGTATAAATAACTCTCTTCTCGAGTTATTAAGGGTTCAGAGTTCAAACATTGAAACAAGTTCATAATTGAACCAAGTTCATTGTTCACCATTGAAACAGGTTGACCATTGAAATAAAGTTCTCTTGAAAAAACATTTGTAAATCTTTGATGTACTAACTTTTCTAGACCCTTAATACAAAGCAGAGGATTCTGAATTCAGTTTTACACAATTTGTGTTTCCTGTAAGTTTTTCCAGTAACACATTATGGTTTTCTTCATATTCTTATGTCTTACAGAGATACCTAAGTAGGAATAATTGTGTCTCAATCTATTCCTATAAGCTTCTGAAGTGATAATCTATAAAGAGAATGGATTAATGAACTGTCTGTTTAATTAGTTCCCTCTGAATCAATAAATCATCAGAATCTTGTTGTAAGCATAAGCATATTCTCTTGAACCTTTTGAACATCGGTCAGAGGTTTTCATACTTCTGATTATTTAATTATTTGTCTAAAAATTGTGATAATCATATTATTTTTTTTGTTTCTGCTCACCACTATTCAAACTTTATCACTGTGTGAAGTTTTATAGCAGCCCTCTACTTTGGAATTAATATTATTCAAAAGGTTAGGCATTATAGTGTTACATCTGTTTTATTCATTGGTCTTCCAAACTGAAACAAAAAACCCAAAACAATTATTTTAGATGCTTTGGCATTGATAGCTAACCACTATTATCTCAGAGGTACAACATCAGTCTGACGTTGTTGCCGAGAATTCGAATTCCATCAAGTTTTCCTGGGACAACGATATTCATTCTATTCCTTTAAGGTGATTAAAGGTCTAGAAAGGTTAAAATCTTTCACCTGGTGACTCCACTAGCCCAAACTGACACCTTTTAAGCACACTAGATCTCATTCAGAATCTGACTTAGTTAATCCTTTGTCAGATCTTGAAAAACTTCTGAGAAAAGCCAGTTCTAAAAGGAGACAACAACCATCTTCTTCTTCCTCTTCAGCCTTGCAGTCTAAAGAGTTAGCATCATTTGATCCTTTTAGTAATATTCCATCTGATCCTAATTTGACACAAATACGTCCTAGGGTTTCTGAACTATTAGATAGGGGAGTTGACTTAAATTCAGCTTTCCTCATTCATTCATTTGAAAAGCATCCAGAACCCCCTCTACCACCAGGATCACCTAAAACTGAATCTGACTTGGGTGTTGATTTACCTAAATACAAACCCACAAACTTCATATCCCCTACCACCTACTCATTTCCTTCCACTTCCGAACAACCTAAAGCTTCTACTTCTAAACAACTTGAAGAGACCTTCTCTGTATATACAAATCCACTCTTTGAACCAAAAAAGGGTATTCCTTCACAGGTCCCAAAGTTAGTTCTTAAGACTCCTTTAAAGTCATTCAGGAGATCCCCTCCTTCACCTCCTCGTAGTCATACACCCCTTCAATCACCTTCTTCTTCATCTTTTTCATCTTCATTTACTTCTTCATCTTCTTCTTCTTCATCCACACAAACACCTCCTTCTACTATGGCATTCCAACCTATTGTACAAGCTAGATATGCAGCTTTAGTCTTACCTGCTAACCTCGATGCATTCCCAGCTGGATACTTGAAATACCTTCCCAGGTATAATGGAGAAATTGGTCCCACAGCTGAAGACCATCTTCAAGCTTTTCTAGACTTTGCAGACAACATGAATATTGAACAAGAAAATGTTTACATGAGATTTTTTGTACAGTCACTTGAAGGAAATGTAAGAATCTGGTTTAGGCAGTTACCTGTAAATTCCATTAGAAATTGGGAAGAGCTTACAAACATATTTAAAAATCAATGGGGTGTAAAGAAAGATCCTCTTTACTTTCTAACTAAGTTTGAAGAACTTAAAAGAAACTTTGGTGAACCTGTATCAGATTTTATCAAAATGTTCAATAAACTTTATCATAAGATGCCCCCTGATTGTAAACCCCTGTAGCAGTAGCTAAGTCTAGGTTTTCTAAAGCCTTTGACGATGATTTTGTTGTAATGCTAAGAGAGAGAACTTCAAGAACTCTTGAAGATATGCAAACAAATGCTATAAAAGTGGAAGCAAATAGGGCTGCTTCGACTTCCCTGAAAGCTAAAGAGGAAAAGACCCAAAGAAAGCTCAAATCTATTCAGGAAGCCTCTAGTTCCTCTAGTTCTTCTAAGACTAAAACTGAAGATTCTAAAATAGATGAAATAACTTCTCTTCTTAAAAATCTATCTAATAGAACTTCCAAGATTGAAACTCAACCTAGGACAGTTCAACAAACAACTAATAGACCCCAAAATCAAAATCAAGGTCAGTATAGAAGGAATCCACAATTACAAATTCTTCAGAGACCTAATAATGATCAGCAGGTTCGTACTCTACTGATAGATGACGAACAACCTGATGAAAATACTATGACTATTACTGAAGATATCAACAACATGGATACTTCTTCTAATCAAACAATTATGATTCCTCTCTCACAACAAAATCAGGTTCAAGAAGATCAAGAATCCTCACAGGTTTCTAAATACCATGCCTTCTCTGAATTTTTAATTGCGGAATTGAACAAGAGATATGATCTTTGGCCTAGACTGGGCCCTGGAAGACCTCCTAAAGAGACTCCAATAATTGAACCTCGTACCAAAGCTGTTGAAGCTCAAAGAACTGTTATTCGACCATTAAATCAGTCAACTGATACTGCTCAAAATGATAAAAACGCTTTGACTACATCTAATGTTGAAAAGAGTTAGAAAGAGTTAAAATCCCAATTCCATTTTCAAAACTTTCCAAAAACCCTGGGTATAAAAATCAAGTCTCCAAATGGATACAAAACACCTAGGTTGATGGTGAAAGTGATATCTGGTGAGCCCCAATATTGCAGCAATAATGCTGCAACTCCTGGAACTCCCTTCTTTAATTTTATCAACCCAGTAGTTCGTAACAAACTTGGAAGCGACAGTGCTGTATGCACAAGTACTAGCTCTTGCCGCGGCTGTCACTTGATCAGCTGGCACAAGTCTGTTAGGAGCTTAAGCCAACTTCTATGAGCTCTCAGAAGAAGCTTTTTAACTGATGGATGAAAGCTAACTCAAAGAAAGCTAATCTACTTGCAAAAGGAAACTGGAAAGCTGAAAGGAAATGCAAACCCTAGCAAACCCTAATTTTACCAGCTAGCCCTACTGATGCAAGAAAGAGGATGCAAGCTACTGAAAGAGATGCCATTGACTTCTAAGAAGGTAAAATGCATGTGTCTAAGCTAATTCTATGGTAAAATCTGAAAATAAAAAATAAAAATAAAAATAAAAAAAGAAACATCTTTTTGTATTTTTGAGTAAGTTGTTAGAATTATCATGCATGTGCTTTAACTGTTTTTGACTGTGCAGAGGTGGATTGGCGAGAGGAAATGCTTGGAGGAGGTCATGAAGGTTCAGAGAGGGCCTAAGGGGTCCCTAACACCCTTCCAGAGAGTTTCACAGAGTTTGGCTATCAAGAAACCTCATTCGTGAGCTTCTACAGGAAGTCTGCAGGGGTTCTAAAGGATGTTCTGGAATTTCTATAGGATGTCTGTAATTTTTCTACAGGATGTTCAAAAATGGGATTTTGGAGGATGGATGGAGGAAAAAAGATGAAGGAGTGGGTATGGAGGTGAGATAAGGGTGTTAAGGGGTCTAGGACCTGGCGCATGAAGCTAGGACCTGGCGCATGAAGCTAAGGAGCGATTGGATTTGGTTCAAGGATGGAGGAAGCGATGAAGCACAAGAATGTAAAAATTAGGGCAAGGTGGGAAAAGTGTGGAAAATGAAGGGTAGGAATCATGGATTAAGGGTTGGAGCAGATTATCCGATGGAGGAAAGGTAGATAGAGAGGTAATACAGGTGATCTACACACAATTTTCTAAAACTGACCAAACAAAGACTATGCAAACCCAAGATCTAGCTATCTTGACCTAAATAACAGCAAGGAAAATGAACAGCAGTTTATTTGCAACGAAATAATTTGAAATGCTATGCAAACTAAGCAATCAAAAATCTGAACATGTAACCAACTTCTGCAAATAAAAATCGAACACTAATGATTGCATGGCGAAGCAAAGACAGTGTTTTTGGTGGCAGCAAGGTCACCTTGATCCCAGCGCCTAATCCCACTGAGGGAGAGGTGAAATCAGAGGTGCTTGATGGCCCTTTTTCTGAAGATCTTCCCTGTTATTAACCTATCAACTAAATTTGAACATGAAAAGCCTTTTTTAATCATCAAAAGCAATCTAAATAACAAAGCAAGATTTAAATCTAAATAGCAGATTTTATTCTAAGAATGCAGCAAAAACACATAAAGGTAAACAAAGGAGGTACTGGGCACTTGAGATGGGCCCAACCCCAAGAGCTCCAGCCTCCTAAGAGAGATTTAGAGCTGTTGAAAAGTTGGATTCATCTTTATTGATCAAAAAAATAGTTACATTCCAAAAACTGTCCACAAGGAAAACTTGAAAATGTGTTGAAATGCAGAGCTAACTTACTGCCTAAAAAATGACTAAAAGAATGACTAAAATCGAACTACAAACTAGCTAACTTCTGCCTACAAAGTGACTAACTGAAATGAGGCCCTAAGCCCTCTTATTTATACAAATTGAGGACCCCAACAACCCTCCTAAACTTTAGGAACTCGGCTGCCAAAACTTGTAGTTAACAGCACTTGCTCGGCTGCCCTTGTGATAATTGATTTGGTGGCCCTTGAACTCCGAGCTGATGGTGGAGAATTCGAGGTAAAGGCCCATAAATGAAGGGGACACCTTCCTACAAATCCTCTCCCTTGTTCTTCCACGAATTTGGCTGCCAAGTGCTCATTAAAACCTTTGATTTTGTCTCAAAATTGACTAAAAATCTGCACAAAGCACCCATTAGACTTGTTGGCACAATGACTAACCCAATTCACTCTATTAGCATAAATATAATCAAAAACATGCAATAAACTAATGAGAATGGTGGATTAAGTCGAATTAGGAGGTTGAATGAGCCCATATAATTATCCACTTTTGAGGCTCATCATCACCCCCCTACTGAAAGTGTTGCTCATCCTCTGAGCAACTAATCTATCTCCTCATCTTTGATGGCCCTGGTGGCCTCCCTGTCATGCCAAGCTTTTGAAGATGTCCTCTTCTCGCTCATGAAACCATGTTTTTCTCTCTGCTTCTTCCCACTACCTGTGCTCCTTTTCCTAGAGAATTCTCAGCTTCCTGTAGAACTGTCTCAGCATCCTGTAGAGAGGCCTTTGTGTCCAACATTTTCATTCTTTCTCTCTAGGTGGATGTCTTCGGGCTTCCCCATTCATAGCTAATGGATATCTTTGAAGGAGGCTCCTCCTTTTGTTTAGCTTTTGTGTCCTTAATGACAATTTGCTCCTTTGACTGTGGTTTGGGTCTGCCCACTTTTATCCGTGTGCTCCTTTTTCACTTTAAAGTACATGGAGGTTTGCCTCTTTCTCTTCCTTTTTGGTCTTGGAGGTGTGCTAATGGTGGCAAGCATGGCTGCTGCCTCCCTGGCCAAAATCTCAGGCGATTTTCCCTTTTTGTTCCTCTGTTTCTAGACTTCCTGTAGAAAGTCCTGTGCTGACTATTTTCTGGCTTCCTGTAGAAACGGTTTTCATGCTTCCTGTAGAAACTGTTTTAACTGTTTTGGTCTGCTTGGCTGGATGTGGCTCTTCCTCCTTTTTTCCCTCTTCTTTTGTCTTCTCTGCCTCTGTTAGCTTGCTTCCTCACGCTCTGTTTTGGCTTTCTTCTCATCTTGTTTAGCTTCTGCCTTCTCTGCTGTAGTCTTTTTCTTTTCTGTTCTTCCTTTTTTTGCCCTCTGCTTGAATGATTTGTGCTCCCTCATCATTGGTTTTTTCACATACCTCAGACCTGATTCTTCCCTAAAATTGCATCGCTTCTTTTGCATAAACATGCAACAAATAAAACTGTTTGTTTTCTTCTTCTCTTGAAGCCAGAAATTTTGCAAAAACTCGTGTTTTCTTCTAAAAAGATAGCTCATTGCCCCTCTTGTAAACTTGTTATTGCTCCTGGAATTTTTGTGTTTTTCACAACAACAACTTCCAATTTTTCCTCTCTTCAAACTTTTCCAACCTGAACTTAGTTTTTGAAAAGAAATCAATTTTTTTGACAGATCAGAGAACAAATAACATAGTTTTTTTCTTCTAGAAAGTGGACAGTCTTGCAAATTCATTCTTTCACACAGGCTTAGTTCCTATGGTTGCATCTCTCTTTTCAGAAGAAGGTGAGAAAGAAGAAGCCAGACTTCGAATGCAGAGGGAAAAAAGAACTTTGTAGAACTCAGAAAATATGCAAGCAGACTTTTCGCCTTTTTTCAATGTGCAGGCAAACTTTTCCTCTCATTTTTTAATTTAATTCCATGTTCAATTCACCATTTTGCACCAACAAATCATGCACAACGAAGTTTCCCCGATCCTACCTCGTTTGGAGCTTGAAATTCGCTGAAAATCCCAGGTTTTCTTTCTGCATGGTTGTTTTCTGCGTTTCCTGTAGAAGACTTCCTGTAGAACGAAACTGCGCTTCCTGTAGAGCCCGATAGGCAAGAATTTTTTTTTTTAAAAACGGCAGAAATCTCGATAAATCAGACAGGGATCTTGCAGAGGACCACTGGTTAACTGATCTGAACGTGGTGGACGCGTGCTCCAGTTGTGACCGCAGTTGAATAGAGGGTGGTGAGAGTCAACCGAGCATTTTTGTAATTGCTGCGTGATTTGTGGTGAGGGAGTGAAGTGGCCAGGTGTACATGGCCACATGCAGACGGTAGTGTTGTTCATGAACTGTATGTTTTCCCCCTGTAATCACTGCCATCAATTGCACCGAGGTTTAAACGACCAACACTCCCGGTTGTTTTAATTTTCACGTGAGTCGACTGTCCACGTGTACTGCATGACTTTCGGTTGAGCGCTAGAGAAGGCAATGTCGGGTTAACCTTGCTAGATTCGTGGCTTAATCCCACCATTCCATTCGTTCATGCAGTTTTTAAATTAGATTTATGCAATAGAGGAACGAGTTTTAGTCACATACCTGGAAGTCGAATGGTTGCTGTGAGGTGCTGTGGCCTTTCATTTGCTGCATGCACTGGTTTTTGTGGTTGCATGGTGGCTTGGTTGCTGATTCATGGCTATTTTTTCTTGTGCAGGTATCCTCTGGCCGGATCCATGCTGTAGGAGCTGGCTTCACGTTCAGATCTGCACCCTCAAGCTGCTGATGTCGAATTTTCACAGGACCGAAACTTGTTTTCGCCATTGCTCCCGAACGATAGACCGGATCGATCTGAAACTTGTTGAGCATGTTCCTATCATCATTATGCACCTCCCATAGCAAAATTGCGATCAATGGATGCACAGATTTCGAGAAAAATGGAAAATGGCTGAAGATTACAGAGATCAATTTCTCGAAAACCGTGCATCGAAATTGGCTGAAACTGCTTGAGTAGGTTACTATCACCCATATGCATCTCCCCATGAAACAAGTTTTGAAACGGATGCACGGATATGGAGAAAATGCAAAAATGGTTGAAGGTAATGGAGGTTGGTTTCTTGGAAACCGTGCACCGGAATGGGTTGAAATTGCTCGGGCATGTTTCCATTGTCCCTATACAACTCCCCCTTAAACAATTTTGCAAATGGATGCACGATTTTCAAGCTAGGGAAAAAATAAATTATGTTCTATGTTTTTTTTTCTTCACAGCATTCTGCAAGTTTTTGCATGGTAGAAAAAATGAGCTTGGGCTGTGATGCAGGCATGGAAATGATGGAGGAGGAGTTTGAAGATTGCAGGAGGACTTCTGAACCCTTGAGGAAGCTATCATGTTCGCCAAACTACCTTTTTGAAATCTATTTCTAGCTTCCTTTAATTTCTACAGGAACTTCCTGTAGAAGCACAATGAGGTGGAAAAAAATGATGGAGAAAGGTGAGGGATGGAAACAGGGGTGCTTGCAGGCCTAACCAACAGATTCCAACCATCAGATTCCCTTTTAAAATTGAATTTGGTTCGTCCGAAGGTTCTACAGGATGTTTCAGAACTTCCTGTAGAAAAGCCTGGAACTTCCTGTAGAAAGCCAAATCTTGACCTGAATGTGACCAAATCCTAGGAGAGGTGAGTGGCCATGGAGGGAGTGTCTGAAGGGATGTCCTGGAGCCTGGTACGGACTCCTGTCCTCGTTTTGCGCGCCCCTCTTTTCCTGCAAAGTATTCACTGCAACCTGCAATTTTTCACAGAGATTAGTCCTGCTTTCTTTTTTCTTTTTTTTCTTTTTTCTTTTTTCTTTTTTTTTTAAAACAACTAGGGCGCCTCATGGAGGTTTTCACCCTAATTGCCTGCCTTGGGCGCCTCCAAGGGAGGTTTTCACCCAGGGATCTTATTCTCTTTTTCTTTTCTCTCTTTTTTCTTCTTTTTTCCAACCCATTGACCGCCTCATGGAGGTTTTCAATCAATGAGCCAATCTAAGGCGCCTCCGAGGAGGTTTTCACCTTAGATTTTTCCTCTTATTTCCATTTTTTCATTTTTTCTCTTTTTTCTTTTTTTCTACCCTATCCTACTTGAAAAACAAAATCATTTTCAAGTGTAAGAATACTTCCAATGGAGCCATGTGCACATCGAGATTAGAGACAAGATGATGTGGAGGCTTGAAATGCATGCTTTGACAGCTATCCGGATTTCAGAGACCAAATGATTTGACTTTGAAGGGATCAAACATAGCTGAAGAAGAGAGTACTGCTACAACTTAGTGGCCGTCTGGAACCATGTCTCAATATAGCTTTGATATCCTTGGCCCTTTTGCTAATCTGGATCATTCTCCATATCTTCTTCTATCATGACCTTCACATCTTCCTCTTTGTGCTGATTTTTCTCTTGACTACATGGAGGGTTTGATGGTAACCATGAGGGAGCTTTCTTGATTTCTGCTTCTGATGTGTTCTCTTCATCAAGTGCAGCCCATGGTGCTTTGATCTCCTCTTGGGAATCTTCTTTTGCCTTTGGTCCTTCAATGTTGTCAATATAATCTCTGTGTTGCAACACTCTTCCTGAGTTATGATGAAGATCATTGAGCTCAAGAGGAGTCATTTGGACATGTTGTGCCTCAGCTTTGCAATTGGGTTGAGCTATTTCAATGTGCGGATTTGAAAATGGTGGTACGGGTAGTTGAGTGGGGGTGTACATTTGAGATGGATGTGGATGGGGTTGCGGTTGGGCAGGCATGTGGGGCTGCCTTGGTGGAGGAGGAGGCGATGGTTGCGGTTGAGCAGGTGGTGGAGGCAAAGGAGTGGGAGGAGAGTTGTACTAGGGCCTCCACCCTTGATGAGGTGCATTCCACTGAGGTTGTGGCTGAGCATAAGAGTGAAATGAATGAGCAGCTGGTTGGGCATAATATAGAGATGGATCCGACCAAGGAGGGGGTGTGGACCAGGAAAGATGAGCAGGGGAACCCCAAGAAGGCATGGAAGTGGTTGGATAGGGGTCATAGTAGGTCTGGGATGTCCCTTGCATTCCCTGCTGGTAAGGTATGGGTCCATGTGGCCTCCTTTGGTTCAGATAATAGAGTGATTCAGTGACTCCTTTGGCTCTCTGATATGCAGCTTTAAGTCCAGGCAAGGAAGGGCACTGATTCGTAGGATGGTATCCTTCACAGACGAAACACACTTCTAAGGAGTGCATTGGACATTCGTTCCTAGGATACTTTCTAGTGCACCTAGGACAAAAGATGACCAAAGCCCTCTTGGCTTCCTCTTGCTTCCTTTGGATCTGCAAGGTATCCAGTTGCATGGCAAGAAATTGCCTCAGCTCACTCTTGAAATCTTCCATCTGATTTGAAAATTCGTTTTTGGATAAGGTACTGCTCCCAACATTTCTGTTTGCAGCCATTTGCTCCAGAGGAATGTTTCCTTCTTCTTCTCCCCTAGAGGTTCTTCAAATATGTCTTGATGTTCACGTAGGGGTTGTTCTTACTCACAGCCATCGAAGAAGGGAGAAGGTTGGTTGTGTGAAGCAATGGGGGGTGTTGTGCAAATATTTTTCTGACTTATCTCTACTCCTACCAGGCATGAAAGGAAGTCTTTTTGGTTGATTTTTGTATGTTTTTTCTACTTGTACCTGCAAAACTAAAATAGATTGAACTGCAACTAACTATCTTGCTGAAATGAAAATGCGGAATTGAAATGAAAGCAGGAAATGACTAATCTATTTTTCTCAAATGAAATTGCAGGAATGAAATGCTAGTCTACGCTTGCAGAATTGAAATTGCGGAATTGAAATGCTAATCTACACCTGCAGAATTGAAATTGCGGAATTGAAATGCTAATCTATGAAAGCGGGAAAGATCTAATCTACTATCGCTGAAATGAAATGAAAGCAAGAAATGCCTAATTTACTTTTGCGGAAATGAAATTGCCGAATGGAAATGAAATAAACTACTTAGCAGAAGGTAGCAGTAGAAAATAGAAGAAAAGCAGCAATCACTAATACTCTGACGCTTCCCCGGCAACGGCACCAAAAAGATGGTGAGCCCTAGTATTGCAGCAATAATGTTGCAACTCCTGGAACTCCCTTCTTTAATTTTATCAACCCGGTAGTTCGTAACAAACTTGGAAGCGACGGTGTTGTATGCACAAGTACTAGCTCTTGTCGCGACTGTCACTTGATCAGCTGGCACAAGTCCGCTAGGAGCTTAAGCCAACTTCTATGAGCTCTCAGAAGAAGATTTTTAACTGATGGACGAAAGCTAACTCAAAGAAAGCTAATCTACTTTTAACTGATGGACGAAAGCTAACTCAAAGAAAGCTAATCTACTTGCAAAAAGAAACTGGAAAGCTGAAAGGAAATGCAAACCCTAATTTTACCAGCTAGCCCTACTGATGCAAGAAAGAGGATGCAAGCTACTGAAAGAGATGCCATTGATTTCTAAGAAGGTAAAATGCACGTGTCTAAGCTACTTCTATGGTAAAATCTGAACAAAAAAAAAAAAAACATCTTTTTGTATTTTTGAGTAAGTTGTTAGAATTATCATGCATGTGCTTTAACTGTTTTTGACTGTGCAGAGGTGGATTGGCGAGAGGAAATGCTTAGAGGAGGTCAGGAAGGTTCAGAGAGGGCCTAAGGGGTCCCTAACACCCTTCCAGAGAGTTTCACAGAGTTTGGCTATCAAGAAACCTCATTCGTGAGCTTCTACAGGAATTCTGCAGAGGTTCTACAGGATGTTCTGGAATTCCTATAGGATGTCTGTAATTTTTCTACAAGATGTTCAGAAATGGGATTTTGGAGGATGGATTGAGGAAAAAAGATGAAGAAGTGGGTATGGAGGTGAGATAAGGGTGTTAAGGGGTCTAGGACCTGGCGCATGAAGCTAAGGAGCGATTGGAAATGAAGGGTAGGAATCATGGATTAAGGGTTGGAGCAGATTATCTGATGGAGGAAAGGTAGATAGAGAGGTAATACAGGTGATCTGCACACAATTTTCTAAAACTGACCTAACAAAGACTATGCAAACCCAAGATCTAGCTATCTTGACCTAAATAACAGCAAAGAAAATGAACAGCAGTTTATTTGCAACGAAATAATGTGAAATGCTATGCAAACTAAGCAATCAAGAATCTGAACACGTAACCAACTTCTGCAAATAAAAATCGAACACTAATGATTGCATGGCGAAGCAAAGACAGTGTTTTTGGTGGCAGCAAGGTCACGTTGATCCCAGCTCCTAATCCCATTGAGGGAGAGGTGAAATCAGAGGTGCTTGATGGCCCCTTTTCTGAAGATCTTCCCTGTTATTAACCTATCAACTAAATCTGAACATGAAAAGCCTTTTTTAATCATCAAAAGCAATCTAAATAACAAAGCAAGATTTAAATCTAAATAGCAGATTTTATTCTAAGAATGCAGCAAAAATACATAAAGGTAAACAAAGGAGGTACTAGACACTTGAGATAGGCCCAACCCCAAAAGCTCCAGCCTCCTAAGAGAGATTTAGAGCTAGTGAAAAGCTGGATTCATCTTTATTGATCAAAAGAATAGTTACATTCCAAAAACTGTCCACAAGAAAAACTTGAAAATGTGTTGAAATGCAGAGCTAACTTACTACCTAAAAAATGACTAAAATCGAACTACAAACTAGCTAACTTCTGCCTACAAAGTGACTAACTGAAATGAGGCCCTAAGCCCTCTTATTTATACAAATTGAGGACCCCAACAGCCCTCCTAAACTTTAGGAACTCGGCTGCCAAAACTTGTAGTTAACAGCACTTTTACTAGCACTTGCTTAGCTGCCCTTGTGATAATTGATTTGGTAGCCCTTGAACTCCGAGCTGATGGTGGAGAATTCGAGGTAAAGGCCCATAAATGAAGGGGACACCTTCCTACAAATCCTCTCTCTTGTTCTTCCACGAATTTCGCTGCCAAGTGCTCATTAAAACCTTTGATTTTGTCTCAAAATTGACTAAAAATCTGCACAAAACACCCATTAGACTTGTTGGCATAATGACTAACCCAATTCACTCTATTAACATAAATATAATCAAAAATATACAATAAACTAATGAGAATGGTGGATTAAGTCAAATTAGGAGGTTGAATGAGCCCATATAATTATCCATTTTTGGGGCTCATCAATATCATTAGTCTGCAAGATGAGAAACCAGCAGTTGTCTTTGGTCCTAGCTCAGATATGATAGATGAAATGGTGCCTCCTTTCTATGTAACTCTTAAGACAAATGATTCCACGTTATATAATTGTATACTTGATTCTGGAGCATCACATAACCTCATGCCAAAAACTATCATGGACCATTTGAAACTTGACATAACTAGATCCTATCATGACTTGTACACCTTTGATTCTAAAAGGGTGCCCTACTTAGGATTGATTAAGGATTTAGTAGTCACCCTTGCCCAAATTCCAGTGAAAAGTGTAGTGCTTGATATAGTTGTCACAAATATCCCTCCCAAATTTGGAATGCTCCTTTCTAGGTCTTGTTGTGCCAAATTAGGGGGAACTCTTTAGATGGATATGTCTTATGCCACTATTCCAGTTTATGGGGCAGAACAACTAAGGTTATATAGAGAGGTAAGATTTGTGCACACTATTTGTAAAACAGACCAGCCAAAGAACCATCCCATTTATGCAATTGATCAAGATTTTGGTTGCTTTCAACTCTCTTCAAACCAAATTCATGAAACTCAAGTTAAAATAGAAGATGTAATTGAAAGTCCTGAACCAAATCAAACTAATGTATGGAAACTATTCTTTGATGGTTCTTGTACAAAAGATGGGGCAGGAGCTGGGGTAGTTTTAATTTTACCAAAAAAATAAATAAATAAATATAACCCAATCATGCAAACTCGACTTCGAAGTTACCAATAATGTGGTTGAATATGAAGCTTTCCTTTTAGGACTTCAATTAGCCAAAAGCTTAAAGGTTCAAAACTTAAGTGTTTTTACTGATTCAGAACTTATTGTCAAACAAGTGAGAAATATTTGCCAGACTAAGCATCCTAGACTTAGGTCTTATCGAAATGAAGTCTGGGATTCAGTTGAAAACTTCTTTGATGCTTTTAATTTGTCTTATATTCCAAGAAATCAGAATATTCATGCAGATGCCTTAGCTGTTTCTGCTAGTTCATTTAGAATTCCTAATCAGACCAATGTACTTTATCAAATACAAGTCAAGTACAGACCCTCCAGCGCAGATAATCTAAAACACTGGCAAATATTTGAAGATGATGAGCATTTGAAATCTTTTATGCAGGTTATAGATGACTTTTCAGTTCTACAAATTGATGAAGATAGAGCAGAAATAGATGAAAATGCAAATGAAAATGATACTTCAAATTTCAATTCAAAAATTGTTGATCATGACATTATTCAATTGTCTAACAATTTTATTCCCAAAGGCCTCATTTCTTTAGAAAAATTGTTTGATCAAAATGATGTCATCAAAAACCCTCAGTCCATTTCTTCACAAGATGACATAGAAGAAATTAATATTGGAACAAATGATGATATTAAAAACATTAAAATCTGTGCATCTCTAGATCCTGAGATCAAGGCTCAATATCTTAAGTTACTTCAAAATTATATGGATATTTTTGCATGGACCTATGCTGATCTAAAAACCTATGATACTTCATTAATACAGCATAAGATTCCTTTAAAGCCAAAAGCAGTTCCTTATCAACAGAAACTTAGGAGGATCAATCCAACTCTTCTACCAACTGTAGAAAAGGAAATTAAGAAAATGCTAGATGCCCAGATCATCCTCCCTCTTAGATATTCTAATTGGGTTGCAAATTTAGTTCTTGTTAGAAAAAAGAATGGAGAAATTAGACTCTGTGTGGACTTTAGAAATTTGAACAAGGCATCATTAAAAGATAATTATCCTTTGCCAAAAATGGATCAGTTACTTCAAATGGTTTCAGGAGCACAAAGACTTTCTATGCTTGATGGTTTTTCAGGCTATAATCAGGGAAATGTTGATGCAGCAGACAGAGAAAAGACAACCTTTACTACACCCTGGGGTACATTCATGTACTCTAGGATGCCATTTGGCTTAACCAATGCAAGAGCAACATTTCAGAGGGCTATGGATGTAGCTTTTGTGGGTCAGGTAAATAAATTTTTGGTTATTTATCTTGATGACATAACTGTTTTTTCTAAATCTGATCAGAAACATCTAAAGCACTTGATGAAGGTTTTTGACAGGTGTAGAAAATTCGAAATATCATTGAATCCTAAAAAGTCTCTGTTTGCTATCAAAGAAGGAAAACTGTTGGGCCATATAATTTCAGAAAAAGGAGTAGTGATTGATCCCAAGCGTGTGTCTGCCATTGAAACATTGACCTTACCTAGAAACAAGAAGGAGATTCAAGCTTTTCTAGGAAAGATTAATTTTTTAAGAAGATTCATCCCAAATTATGTTGAGATTGTAAAAGATATAACTGACATGCTCCGAAAGGATCATGAAGTTAAATGGACTGTCTCTTCCAGGCGTGCCTTTGATCAGATCAAGAAAGCTATCTCTGAAGCTCCCACCTCGACCATTCCTGATTACACTAAACCATTCAGTGTCTTTTCTTTTGCCTCAAAAACAACCCTTGTTGTTGTTGTTCTACTACAAAAGAATGAAGATTCCCATGACCAACCCATAGCCTTTTTCAGTAAGGTTATGAGAGATGTCGAGCTTAAGTATGACATAATTGAGAAGCAAGCCTATGCCCTTATTCAAGCCCTGAAATCCTTCAGGATGTATGTAGTACATTATCCTATTACTGCTTATGTTCCTAACAGTACTGTGAAAATTGTTTTAACCCAACCAGACACCGATGGAAAGAGAGGTAGATGGATCACTCAAATTCTAGAGTTTGATCTAACTATCAAAACTACAAAGCTAGTAAAAGGCCAAGGATTAGCTAAGCTTCTAGCTGAATCCAACTGTAAAGTACCCGGAATCAAATATGTTTTAGAGATACAAGGGAAGAATCCACAAGAACCTTTTGTCCTTGCAGAAGGGGAGAATCCACAAGAAATTTTCCTTCATCCTGAAGAAAAGAATCCAAAAGAACCTTTACCTTCAAATCAGATCGGCCCTTTACACATTGATGAAAAATTTCAGTTGTCAGGTTGGTACCAAGATATTGTAAATTTCCTGATCCATTTTGAATGTCCAGCGTCATTCTCCAAAAGCCAGTGTAAAACTCTCAAACTGAAAGCAGTCAAGTATTGTATCATAAATGCAAATTTGTACTTGAAAGACCCACTAAATATTTTATTATTATGTTTAACAGAATCAGAAACTGAAGGAATCATTGATCAGTTTCATACAGGGTTTTGTGGAGGACATTATGCTTGGATAGCAACAGCATATAAGATATTAAGGGGAGGATTTTATTGGCCAACATTGTTCTTCCAAGTAGGAGCAAATGTCAGAAGTTGTGTTCCTTGTCAAATGTTTGTTGGTAAGCAAAAACTAGCAGCTCTTCCACTAGTCCCTGTTATCACTCAGGTTGTCCCTTGGCTCCTTAAGGGATACGGCCGAGGTAACCACAAACCAATCTTTGGACTGTAGGTCCTAGCCTACCTGCAGTCAGAGAGGGCTCTCTCTTCATAATTTAGCTTTGTTTTGGGTTGATTTTAGGCTAGTTATGATGTTCTTTGGGTTTTGTTTTGAATTTGGTGGGAAGGATGATGCTTTCAAAGCAGAGTTGGAATGCATAGTATGAGAAGTTCAAACCATTGGGCATGGAGTCATGGATTAGGGCTACTGTTGCGTTTTCTTGGTCACAAAAGGAATACAGAGCAGGATAGCTACACATAGAACAATATCAAGCTGGAATAAAGATGGAATAAAGGTCAGAGATGAAAGGCAACTAAGAATCTTTCATCAGCTAACAGAGAGGGAAGGTGAATGAAAGTTTATCTAGGCGCAGTCAAGAATTCCTAAATAACAGTCATATATGAAAGAAACAGTGTAAACATGATCATTTAAGTATGCATATTCATAACCATTTCTGAAGAAAACATGTAGAAATAACAAGAACTGAGCATAGAGTGTTGTCAAGCAAATCCTAAGCTATTCTTCTTTCTTGCTATTTAGATCATGGCACATGATGATACAGCAAACGTAAAACTGAAAACAGCGGTAGGAAAACACTTATTGGGCCATGTAGAAGCACGAGAATTCCATAGTCACTCTTCAGCCATTAAACACACAACAGACAGTTTTTCATCCAAGCATTCCAGCAGTCTTTGATTATAGAGGCTCTCCAAGTATACAGCGCAAGTCTAGAATGAGGATTATCAACCAACCAACCCTTAAAACAATGAATCAGGGTGGTTTATATAGAAAAAATATCCTAAAAACATCTATTACAGCAGATCTTAAACAGATCTGAGAGAAATGAGTTCTTTAATCTATCTTATCCTAAAGTAAATGCATAAAATATCTATCTAAGTGCTGCGCTGGGGTAGCTACCTCAAAAATGAGTTGAAATCTGTCCTTATGGCTCTGTGCTGTTCACTTATCATAACTGCGCATTGGTCTCTGATCCACTGTTCTTTATGTGGCTTTAATGCTTTAAACTCTGATCTGAGAGCCTTAAGTGGCTTTACCGCTTTCTTTGACTTTGATGGGGGGCTCTTTAATGTTCATCTGATGCGGGCTTTATGATCTCCGCTGATATTATCCACTGATACACTTCGCCGCTTCACTGATACTCTTTTAATTGAATCTGGGCTTTATCTTTCCTCTGATACTTTTGACACTTGAAACGGGCCACTTTCTCTCCCCTGATATACTTTAAACTGTCAAATCGCCCTTGCCTGCCACTGTTTGGCAAATATAACTGCTATCGGGTCCTTTTATTGCTTTTCTGCGTGCTTAGCAGCTTGTCGGCACTAGCCGAACAAAACTTTACCAAAAAAGGAGAAATACTGCATAAAAGAGGGAGACTGCATAAATGGAGACAATGCCAGGGCCGTAGGCTAGCTATCTGGAGCAATTTTGGATTGAAGCGATGAAAAATGGCCGAAGAATGACCCTGTTCCCTTGAAGAAGAGGCACGCGCGGGTGCGAACAGAAGAACAAGTGGAAAAAGCCTTTTTTCCTTCATAAGGCGAAAAACCCCTTTTAACATATATAATGAAATATGGGGCGGGAGCGATCACTGTAGTAGGGATTAAATCCTGGCCGTTGGATCGCGCGAAGGCAGATCCAACAGCTGCGATGAATTTCGCAATATCGCATATCGGCGGGGCGGAGGGTGCATACATGTGTTGGATCAGCGATGGGCCGATCGCCGATATCGCATCGGCGATCGGCTATCGGGGAAGGCCTTTATATTATGCAATAGGCGAGCGAAATGGGGGGGGCGCCGAGTTAATATGGACCGTTGATCTGGAGCTTGATCCAACGGCTGCCGCGCGATCGCAATATCGCGTCAGCGGGGGTCCATGGGTGCGGCCTTTATATATATGCGAATGCCGATAGCGAAATGCGATAATATGAGGGCTTGCGATAAAATATGGGCCGTAGATCTGGGCGGGGCGATTGGACGGCTGCGATTAAATCGCAGTTTCGCTATCGGGGAAACCCGGGGGGCGGGGTTTTAATACATATTGCGATGCGATAAAGCGGTAAGCGGGGAAATATTGCGAAAAGGGGGTTTTTACGTTAAAACCTAAGTTTTATAAAAAACTTAGGTTATAACGATAAAAGGGAAGATTCGATAAAATGGCGGATATACATTTATAAAGGGAAAATATGATGGGGGAAGCCTCCGATAGCGATATCGCATCGGGGCAAGAAGGAATGGGGGCATATATATATGGGCTAGCATTGTTACCACCTCCGACAGCGATATCGCGTCGGAGGGGGGGGGGAAAGCCAATCGGAGAAGGGTTTTTAATGTATTGGAAGGGGGATTTTTAATGCATATGAAAGAAGTCCAATGCATGGGAAAGGGTTTTTATGAAACAATAAGGGGTTTTTATGCTTTTGGAAGGGGTCCAAAGCATTGGAAGATGGTTTAAGGAGAAAATGAGGGTTCTTACTAAGTTTCAAATAAACTTAGTAATTCCCAAGGGAATGTTTATGGTTATTTTTCAACCAGGGGAGGGGATATGTATATAAAAAGGATTTATAACATATTTTAGTAAGGGGAAGGGAGAAATAGATGGGGATTTACATAATAATGTTAGAAGTTAATATGAAACTGGTGAAGAAAGCGCTAAGTTTAGAAATCTTAGGCTTGAAAGGGGAAATAGGACTTATAGAGGAAATGTGAGCACTCCTAAGTAAAACAGATCTTTACTTAGGCAAAGGTCATGAAAGATGATGAAATTTAGAGATGTCAAGCAGATCTTGACCTCTTTTAGGGGAAGTTAGTGAATGATTTGAGAAAAAGGAAGAAGGGGAAGTTAGTCATGCCTCGCTTGAGCTGCTCCAAATGGATTTTTGCCTTGCAATTGTGATTTGAATAGATATAACACTTGAAAACATGAAATGGATCACAATTCATCATTCTGCCACCTCAGAACTACCTACCCAGCCTACTTACCTAGCATTTTCTCTTCTTTTTGGTTTGGGTGCACTTGAACTAACAAACCCAGCTTTTTCAACTTTTCTTTTTGCTATCCTCCTATCTAAATCGATCCTTATGCCTTCCGGGGCTCAGATTAAGTTGTTGAGCGCCCTTGCTTCTCTACCTATCTACAAATCTGCCAAGATTAAACAGTTTGGACAGATATTCATTCTCTATCTTCTAAAACAAACAATTAAAACCTAGGGAAGCCAAGATTAAGCTGTTTGGCCTTCCCTTAACTATGAAACTCTTCAAAAATAGATCTTTACATAAAAAATGGAACAAGTAATGGCATTTGAGCTTGCACACTTTCCTGGCCTCTTGTTTGGGGTTCATTTCTTTCATTTTTTCTTTGGCCAATTCATTCTTTTTACCCTTTGATTATTCTTTTAGGGCATACCTTCTTTACATTTTTTAAATTTTTTGAGTTTTCTTGGAAATATGGAACATTTGCAGCACAAAAAGATGACATATTTGGCATTTAAAACAGTCAATCATGAAATATGAAACCTATTGCAATAGGAGGCTAACAATGGCTCCACTTGGGGATGGCTTTTCCTTGTGAAAAGTCAAGAACAGCAGGTTAGATTGCCTTGAGAAATTGCTGCTGTAAGACTGAAAATCCTCCTTCTTCTTAATGCCTTTGACTGAATTTTTATAAGCTGATATGCAGTATCCTTTTTGAGCTGAATTGCAGAAAATTACAGCTCTGCTTCTTGCCTTTTTGGTGCTTGTAAACATGTTCAAATCTGCCTGAACACTTGCTTTTTGAGATAAATTCAAAAACAGAGATCTGAATGGTGCATTTGCTGTGATCTTTCTTTCAAAATTTGCTGCGTTATTCCTTTATCGGACTGATGTAAATAAACATGCTGAAAATACAAATATTTATGTACAAAAATAGAGCTGAGTTATATACATCAAAAGGGATCATGATAGTGCTTTAGCATTCTGCCATTAACAGGGCCTTCTTCAGCTGTGCTGCCATCTAAACTCTTCAGAAAATATGTGTTGTTGCCTTGAACAGCAGAAATAATAAAGGGGCCTCTCCAAAGGAAATCAAACTTGCCATGCTTTCCTTTGTCCTCTCTTCTTGAATCCCATCTTAAGACTTTGTTGCCGATGAAGAAATTTTTAGCCTTTGTCCTTTTGTCAAACATTTTCTTGAGCTTCTCTTGTAAAACTTGAGCTCTGTTATACACTTGCTCTCTTGTTTGCTGCAAATGGATGGTTTGGTTTATTCTTCTTTGGATATCATTGGGCTCAGCCTGAATCTCTTGCAGCAATTTGATAACAGGGATTCCCAAAGATGAAGGGAACTTGGCCTCCATGCCATAGACTAACTCATATGGGCTCATCCCAATGGATCTCTTGGTTGACAATTTGTCTGCCCATAGGGCATTCACAAGCTTTTTGTGCCAGTTCTTCTTGTTTTCTTCCAGCACTTTCTTAATGATGTTAATCAGGCTCTTGTTGGATGATTCGGCCAAGCCATTACCTTGAGGGTAATAGGCTGTGGAGTGGCCTAAGGTAATGTGAAATTTATGGCAAAAACTGATCATTTTCTTGGATTTGAAGGCAGCAGCGTTATCTGTAATGATCTTCTCAAGGCAGCCAAATCTGGACAAAATGTTGGTTTCAAGGAATTGGATGATGGTGGAGTCATTGGCTTGCCTACATGGGATGGCTTCAATCCACTTGGTGAAGTAATCTGTGGCTATTAGAATCCACTTATGCTGGCCAGAAGAGGATGCATGAATTTCTCCAATGAAGTCAAGACCCTATTGTTGAAAAGGCTTCTCGGTTGAAATGGGCTTAAGGGGCAAGGGCAGCAGCTTTCTTTTGCCTTCAAAGATTTGGCATTTGTGGCATGAGACAGCAAACTTTTTGACATCTGCGAACAAAGAGGGCCAATAGAAACCAGTCCTTAAAATCTTGTCAGCAGTGGACTTCCAATATAAATGCCCTCCACAGTCCCCCGCATGAAATTCTTTCATAACACTGTCAGTTTCATTCAATGTTAGACAATTAAGCAATATTCCTTCATGATTCTTCCAAAACAGGGCACTATCTAAGACACAAAACTTTGATGCTTTCATCTTTAAAAATCTCTTTTTGGTTCTGGACAACCCTGGGGGAGCAAACAGGTTTAACAATATAAAACAAATATCAGCATACCATGGGGATTGCAAAAAAGCTTCACTGATCTGTGGAGTCGCCAGCTCCTGTTCATTGTCCAGTTGATTAATGTCTAAGGCTTAAAAATTGGTTTCGGACATCAGTTTGGCTAAACCTTGTCCCTTTATGAGCTTGGTGGGTTTTAACTCAATGTCATACTCAAGGATATTGGCAATCCACTTGCCTCTTTTGCCTTCTATGCCCTCTTGAGTTAATATGTCTTTTACAACAGCATTTGGCACATAAGCAATCACATGTGAATATAAAATGTAAACTCTGAAATCTTTGATTGCTTTAACAAGGGCATAGGCCTGCTTCTCCATGATTTGGTACTTCAAGGGAGCATTCCTAAGGGCCCGGCTGAAAAAAGCAATTGGCTTTTCATTTCCTTGGTCATCTTTTTGCAAAAGGACAGCAGCTATGGGATGTTCAGATGCAAATGAAAAAATGATGAAATCCTTATCAAATTGAGGGCTTGTGAGGACTGGAGCTTGGGTTAAGGCAGATTTTATGCCCTCAAAGGCTTGCTTGGCCTCTAAAGTCCATTTTACCTTGGAATCCTTCTTTAGCATGTTATTTAGCATTCTTATCAGCTCGGCCAAGTTTGGGATAAATCTCCTTAGGAAATTGATCTTTCCTAGGAATGCTTGCAACTCTTTGATGTTTCTTGGATAAGGGATTTGAAGAATGGCTTGGATCCTTTCCGGATCGATTCTAATCCCATCTTTTGAAATGATATGGCCCAGTAATTTGCCTTCTTCTAGGCCGAAGAGAGACTTCTTGGGGTTTAAGGAAATGCCATATTTCCTACAAGTTAGGAACACTTGCCTTAGGTGTTTAAGGTGCTCTTGATCAGATTTTGAGAAAGGAGTAAGGTCATCAAGGTAGACCACTAAGAAATCATGGATTTCTTTGGCAAATGCAATGTCCATGGCCCTTTGAAAGGTAGCACCTGCATTCTTTAGCCCAAAAGGCATTTTCACATATTTAAAGGTTCCCCACGGTGTTGTAAAGGTTGTCTTGTCTTGATCATCCAAGTGAACTAGTATTTGATTGAATCCTGAGAAGCCATCTAGCAAAGAAATTCTAGATGACCCCACTACTCTTTGTAGAATATGGTCCATCTTTGGCAATGGGTAGTGGTCTTTAAGGGAGACTTGGTTCAGATTTCTTAAATCCACACATAGTCTAATCTCACCTGTTTTCTTCCTTGTGGGAACAAGATTGCATACCCATTCTGAAAATCTAATGGGTGCTATGATACCAGCCTCAAACATTCTCTTCACTTCTTTCTCAATCAAAGGGAGAAGCACATGATTGATTCTCCTTAGTTTCTGTTTGAAGGGCTTTTGATTTGGCTTTAAGGGAATGGTATGTTGAATCACTGAGGTGTCATAGGACTTGAGGTCCTCATAACTCCAAGCAAAGACATCTTGGAACTCTTTAAACAAGTCAACATATTTTGGCTTTTGATTGGAAGGCAAAGACTTGGATAGTTTTATCATTTTGGGCTTCTCTGCTGTCCCAATATTACAGTCTTCCACAGCAGCATTTAATGGTTGCATCTTTGGCTTTTTGGGGATATCATTTGAATCAAAAATGTCTTCTAATGGAGTGAGGCCAGCAGGCAGAAAATTGTCTTTCAGCTCAATAACTTCAGCCTCCACTTCAGCTATTTCATCCAAATTCATTTGTTTCAGCTCTTGTATATTCTTGTCATCAAAAATGGTTGGGTGCAGCATTTGATTTGCTGCTTCAGCTGTTATAGTCTGCTCATTTTGGCTCATTTGCTGTTGTGGGTCATCCATGGCATCTTCATCAATGTTTAAGCTTGAAAATTCTTGTTGTAAAGTGAGGAAATTGTTGATTTGTGCATCATCTTCAAAGACTTGCCAGTCTTTGACATTGTTTGGGACAGCAGGCCTATTTTTTATTTCAACTGAGAAATGGTGATTGGACTCAAATGGCAGCTTGCATGTGCTAGCAAAAGTAGCTAGGCTGTGTGCATGTAGATTATGGCTTCTTGGAATTTTGGCAAGCTTGGATTCGGTGAAGGAATTGAGGATTTCTGTGGCAGCAGTCCTATAAGCTCTTAGCCTATTGTCATTTGTAACAAAGTTACCTTTCATCTGTTGAATGATCAAATCGGAGTCACCTAGAATGGAAATTTTTGCAGCTCCTAGAGATTTGATTAGCTTAAGGCCTAAAAGGAGGGCTTCATACTCTACCATGTTGTTAGTACATCTGAAGTTTAATCTATAAGCATGACCCTCTGCATGATTGTTTTGTGTATTATGGATCCATACTCCTGCCCCTGCTCCTAGCTTATTAACTGAACCATCAAACTCCAAATACCATAGGATTTCTTGCTCTTGACTAGTATTGAGAGTTTCAACCATTTTAGGAGTGGGCAGATTTGAGTTTTCTGCTTTATTGAGTTCCTCTTGTGTGCTGGTTGCATTGATTGTTTTGACAGTTTCTTGGGTATGGGCAACCGATTCCTTACTTATGCATGTTTCTTGTTTTAAAGCCAAAGGCTTATCATCAGTGGGAGGAGACATATCATCATTAAACAAAATAAATGAATCCATATCATAATGGATTGAGTAAATTGGAAAGTTTTGGGGCTTTTCCTCACTACTTACCACATATTTCATAAGTGTTTCCCTATACAGTCTCGTTGGTTGCCCAAAGACTGAAATAGTGGCATAGGAGAGGTCTAGTTGGAGAGAACCTTGGAGTTTTGCTCCCCAAGATCTTGATAAGAGCATGCCATACTTTGGTGGAATGTCAGCAACCACCACGTCCATTAGGATTGTTTTGTTGGGATATTGGACTAAAGACACACATAAGTCTTTGATTAAGCCTAGACACTTGACTTGACTAGAATCAAATGAAAATAAGTCTTTGTAGGGTCTAGTGACATCAAGGTTTAGCTTTTCCATTACAGCTTTTGGCATTAGGTTGTGTGAAGCACCTGAATCAAACATAGCATTGTGCAAGATTTTATCATGTATGTGTAAACTGACATAGAATGGTAGAACAGCTCCATGTGCTGATTTACCATCAACTTCAGGACCAAAAAGTAATTCAGGTTGATCATCTAAGACATTAACATCATCCCTGTTCTCTGGCATTTGCAGTGATCTTTTGATTTGCTGCCTATATACATCATGTTTAGCAAGCTCAGATAGAGGGATAGATATCTTTAGTTTACCAATTTCTGCTTCTAAATCAAAAGGTTTTTCTGATTGGGTTTTTGTATTGTGACTGGCAGATTTTCCTTTTTCAATTGGATCTTCAATGATCTTCTCTTAATTTTCAGTGATTTCTTGAGATTTTTCTGTTTTGGGAAGGCTTTCAGGAGTGCTGTTTACATTGTCTTTTGAGGGAAAGGATACAAAAGGCTGCTTTTTAGAGGGCTGCATATCAGATACATCCTCTATGGTCACTTCTTTTAATTTTGGGTCTGTTTTATCAGCAGGTTCTGTGATAGCGGCCTTGTCTTTTATCTTCTTAGGCTGCTTGGCATCCTTTGGCTTGATGGGATCAGACACATCAATGGTTCTTGTTCTCAATTTGTATTGTTTATGGACTTCGTAGACAGCTGAATCATAGCCTTGTTTGAAGTCAAATGACTCTCCAGACTTGGTCTGAAATTGATTTATATCATGGTCATCTTGGTCTTCTTGGGTTAGAAAAACTTGTTGATCTCCCTTTAAACCCATCAAGTTGATATGAGGGTCCTCTGTTGGCTCACTGGATGTGGATGCTTCAGCATAGTTTTCATGAAAATGAGGTCTTATATCATGGTCAGGACTAGCCCTTCCAACGTTTGGGTTCTGATTTTTCCTAAAATTTGGGTTTCTGACAGCATTGTTTTGCTGTCCTTCCCATGAGGCTTTTCTTTCAATGGTTCCCACTCTATCTCCAATACTGTCCATGCCTTTCATTATTGCATCAAGTTTCTGCTCAAAAGCTGAAGGTTCATCTTTGAAAGTAGTTCTTCTCTCAGCCCTTGCTCTATTTCGTTTGGCAATCAGATTTGCCTCCACACTAACAGCTATATTTTGCATCTCTGCTAAGGTTTGAGGGGCTCTTTCCCTTAATTGATAGGCCATGTCTGAATCAAATCCATCAGGGAATTTGTATAAAGCTAGATCAGGTGGAGGTCTAAGGTTTTGTGGAATAGCATTATAAACGTTGTTGAACCTAGCACAATAGTCTAAGACAGCCTCTTGAGGACCTCTTTTGATAGTGTCATATTCAGCTAGAATGTGCAGTGGATCTTTCCTTTTCTCCCATCTGTTAAGAAATGTTTGGTAAAGGGCCTCTGGGTCAGCTATGGAATTTGCAGGAAGAGCTCTAAACCAAGGCCTTACATCTCCAGTCAAACTTTGGACAAAAATCTTCATTCTTACACCATCATCATCTATTTCATAATTCTCAAAATAGTCCTGCATTTTCTTGGTATGTTGCAGGGTTGTGCAAGAACCAGTACCATCAAAATATGTGATTTTGGTTTGATAATCCTGAGGCATAGCCCCGGGATTTGCAGGCAACTGTAAAGGTGCATATCTGTTAGCCATATTTACAGGGATAAGTGGAACAGCAGGGATAAATGGAACGACTGGGACAGCGGTACTAACAGTGGTGATAGTGGTAATATGTGCAGTGAATGGAGGTGTGGAAAAGGTGTTTGGAGAGGTGGATGATGAACAAGGGGAAGTAGGGGATGAACGAAATAAAACTTTAACAGGGGTTGGAAAACAGCTTGGCTGAACTGTTTCAGGACTGGAACCAGCAAGATCTTCTTGTTTTTGTTTGCTAAGGTTTCTAGGGATTAAATTGGGATTATCAAAAACAGCTGGGGGATTTGGGTCTGGATTTGACCTAGTATTACGTGTTTTCTTCTTGGGAGCCAGCTTCTAACTTGTTTTTTGGAATTTTCTGAATAATTCCCCAATCGAGTCGCCAATGATGTTATCACTCAGGTTGTCCCTTGGCTCCTTAAGGGATATGGCCGAGGTAACCACAAACCAATCTTTGGACTGCAGGTCCTAGCCTACCTGCAGTCAAAGAGGGCTCTCTCTTTATAATTTAGCTTTGTTTTGGGTTGATTTTAGGCTAGTTATGATGTTCTTTGGGTTTTGTTTTGAATTTGGTGGGAAGGATGATGTTTTCAAAGCAGAGTTGGGATGCATAGTATGAGAAGTTCAAACCATTGGACATGGAGTCATGGATTAGGGCTACTATTGCGTTTTCTTGGTCACAAGAGGAATACAGAGCAGGATAGCTACACATAGAACAATATCAAGCTGGAATAAAGATGGAATGAAGGTCAGAGATGAAAGGCAACTAAGAATCTTTCATCAGCTAACAGAGACGGAAGGTGAATGAAAGTTTATCTAGGAGCAGTCAAGAATTCCTAAATAACAGTCATATATGAAAGAAACAATGTAAACATGATCATTTAAGTATGCATATTCATAACCATTTCTAAAGAAAACATGTAGAAATAACAAGAACTGAGCATAGAGTGCTGTCAAGCAAATCCTAAGCTATTCTTCTTTCTTGCTATTTAGATCATGGCACATGATGATACAGCAAACGTAAAACTGAAAACAGAGGTAGGAAAACACTTATTAGGCCATGTAGAAGCACGAGAATTCCATAGTCACTCTTCAGCCATTAAACACACAACAGACAGTTCTTCATCCAAGCATACCAGCAGTCTTTGATTATAGAGGCTCTCCAAGTATACAGCGCAAGTCTAGAATGAGGATTATCAACCAACCAACCCTTAAAACAATGAATCAGGGTGGTTTATACAGAGAAAATATCCTAAAAATCTCTATTACAGCAGATCTTAAACAGATCTGAGGGAAATGAGTTCTTTAATCTATCTTATCCTGAAGTAAATGCATAAAATATCTATCTAAGTGTTGCGCTGGGGCAGTTGCCTCAAAAATGAGTTGAAATCTATCCTTATGGCTCTGTGCTGTTCACTTATCATAACTGCGCATTGGTCTCTGATCCACTGTTCTTTATGTGGCTTTAATGCTTTAAACTCTGATCTGAGAGCCTTAAGTGGCTTTACCGCTTTCTTTGACTTTGATGGGGGGCTCTTTAATGTTCATCTGATGCGGGTTTATGATCTCCGCTGATATTATCCACTGATACACTTCGTCGCTTCACTGATACTCTTTTAATTGAATCTGGGCTTTATCTTTCCTCTGATACTCTTTGACACTTGAAACAAGCCACTTTCTCTCCCCTGATATACTTTAAACTGTCAAATCGCTCTTGCCTGCCACTGTTTGGCAAATATAACTGCTATCGGGTCCTTTTTATTGCTTTTCTGCGTGCTTAGCAGCTTGTCGGCACTGGCCGAACAAAACTTTACCAAAAAAGGAGAAATACTGCATAAAAGAGGGAGACTGCATAAATGGAGACAATGCCAGGGCCGTAGGCTAGCTATCTGGAGCAATTTTGGATTGAAGCGATGAAAAATGGCTGAAAAATGACCCTGTTCCCTTGAAGAAGAGGCGCGCGCGGGCGCGAACAAAAGAACAAGTGGAAAAAGCCTTTTTTCCTTCATAAGGCGAAAAACCCCTTTTAACGTAAAAAATGATGAAATATGGGGCGGGAACGATCACTGTAGTAGGGATTAAATCCTAGTCGTTGGATCGCGCGAAGGCAGATCCAACGGCTGCAATGAATTTCGCAATATCGCATATCGGCGGGGCAGAGGGTGCATACATGTGTTGGATCAGCGATGGGCCGATCGCTGATATCGCATCAGTGATCGGCGATCGGGGAAGGCCTTTATATTATGCAATGGGCGAGCGAAATGGGGGGGGCGCCGAGTTAATATGGACCGTTGATCTGGAGCTTGATCCAACGGCTGTCGCACGATCGCAATATCGCGTCGGCGGGGGTCCATGGGTGCGGCCTTTATATATATGCGAATGCCGATAGCGAAATGCAATAATATGAGGGCTTGCGATAAAATATGGACCGTAGATCTGGGCGGGGCGATTGGACGGTTGCGATTAAATCGCAGTTTCACTATCGGGGAAACCCGGGGGGCGGGGTTTTAATACATATTGCGATGCGATAAAGCGGTAAGCAGGGAAATATTGCGAAAAGGGGGCTTTTACGTTAAAACCTAAGTTTTGTGAAAAACTTAGGTTATAACGAATAAAGGGAAGAATCGATAAAATGGTGGATATGTATTTATAAAGGGAAAATATGATGGGGGAAGCCTCCGATAGCGATATCGCTTCGGATGCGATAGCGATATCGCATCGGGGCAAGAAGGAATGGGGACATATATATATGAGCTAACATTGTTACCACCTCCGACAGCGATATCGCGTCGGAGGGGGGGGGAAAGCCAATTGGAGGGGGGTTCTAATGATCAGAGAAGGGTTTTTAATGTATTGGAAGGGGGATTTTTAATGCATATGAAAGAAGTCCAATGCATGGGAAAGGGTTTTTATGAAACAATAAGGGGTTTTTATGCTTTTGGAAGGGGTCCAAAGCATTGGAAGATGGTTTAAGGAGAAAATGAGGGTTCTTACTAAGTTTCAAATAAACTTAGTAATTCCCAAGGGAATGTTTATGGTTATTTTTCAACCAGGGGAGAGGATATGTATATAAAAGGGATTTATAACATATTTTAGTAAGGGGAAGGGAGAAATAGATGGGGATTTACATAATAATGTTAGAAGTTAATATGAAACTGGTGAAGAAAGCGCTAAGTTTAGAAATCTTAGGCTTGAAAGGGGAAATAAGACTTATAGAGGAAATGTGAGCACTCCTAAGTAAAGCAGATCTTTACTTAGGCAAAGGTCATGAAAGATGATGAAATTTAGAGATGTCAAGTAGATCTTGACCTCTTTTAGGGGAAGTTAGTGAATGATTTGGGAAAAAGGAAGAAGGGGAAGTTAGTCATGCCTCGCTTGAGCTGCTCCAAATGGATTTTTGCCTTGCAATTGTGATTTGAATAGATATAACACTTGAAAACATGAAAATGGATCACAATTCATCATTCTGCCACTTCAGAACTACCTACCCAGCCTACTTACCTAGCATTTTCTCTTCTTTTTGGTTTGGGTGCACTTGAACTAGCAAACCCAGCTTTTTCAACTTTTCTTTTTGCTATCCTCCTATCTAAATCGATCCTTATGCCTTACGGGGCTCAGATTAAGCTGTTGAGCGCCCTTGCTTCTCTACCTATCTACAAATCTGCCAAGATTAAACAGTTTGGACAGATATTCATTCTCTATCTTCTAAAACAAACAATTAAAACCTAGGGAAGCCAAGATTAAGCTGTTTGACCTTCCCTTAATTATGAAACTCTTCAAAAATGGATCTTTACATCAAAAATGGAACAAGTAGTGGCATTTGAGCTTGCACACTTTCCTGGCCTCTTGTTTGGGGTTCATTTCTTTCATTTTTTCTTTGGCCAATTCATTCTTTTTACCCTTTGATTATTCTTTTAGGGCATACCCTCTTTACATTTTTTAAATTTTCTGAGTTTTCTTAAAAATATGGAACATTTGCAGCACAAAAAGATGACATATTTGGCATTTAAAACAGTCAATCATGAAATATGAAACCTATTGCAATAGGAGGCTAACAGTCCCATCAATAGTCTCACAACCTTTTAGCCAATGGGGATTAGATTTTATTGGAGAGATTCACCCTACTTCAAGTAATCAGCGTAGATGGATCCTCACTGCAACAGACTACTTCACTAAATGGGTAGAAGCAATTCCAATGAAAAATGCTACTGATTCAGTAGTAATTAAATTTATTGAGGAGAACATCTTATCTAGATTTGGTTGCCCAACTCAAATTGTCACTGATAATGCAATATATTTTTCTAGTGTTAAAATGATTGAGTTTTGCTAGAAATATCAGATTATGTTACATCATTCAACTCCATATTACCCACAAGATAATGGCCTTGCTGAATTTTCAAATAAAAGTCTGGTAAAGGTAATTAAAAAGACTCTAGCAAATCATAAAAAGAGTTGGGACTCTCATTTAGTTTATGCAGTATGGGCAAACAGGATTACTCCAAAGAGATCCACTGGTAAATCTTCTTTCTAGTTAGTTTATGGGAAAGATGCAATCTTCCCTACCAATTTGGCTTTCCCTGTTTTAAAATTCCTGCAGGATTCAACAGATGAACCTAATGATTTTTCAAGGAGAATAAATCAGATTATTGAACTAAATGAAAACAAAGATGAAGTTCAATACAAATTGAAAAAGTATCAGAGTAAGATGAAGAGCCTGTTTGACAGAATAGCCAGGGAAAGGGACTTCAAAGAAGGTGACCTAGTTCTAAGATGGGATTCTAGGAGAGAAGAAAAGGGAAAACATGGCAAATTTGATAACCTATGGTTTGGACCTTTAGCAATTGCTGAAGTGAAGGGAAACAACACTTTTGTGTTACAAAATCTTGAGGGGCTATATTCCACTTACCTTGTAAATGGAAGGTTTCTCAAACATTACATTCAGTGCTGAAAAGTTGAAGTAGATTTCTTTACTACCAATGTAAAAACTCTGATTTCTTTTACTTTCAAGCTGTCAGTGTGATTTTTTACAGCAAAAGACTCCATAACCCGAGGAGAAGGCACATGGATCTGCAGGGTCTCTGCATTCTACAGGAGAAAGCAGTCCCCGGTTGGAGCCAATGTTGTAGCATTTTTTGGTTTTGGTAAGTTAGAATCAATTAGTCAAAAAATGAAAATATTTTTCATAAAACGTTAAGCTAGGATATGGACAAAAAAAATATTGAATAAAAATGCTAAGAAATATTTTGATAAATATGTCCATATGAAACAAAATGTTAGGTTAGAGAGAAAAGCAAAAAGAAATAAACTCTGAAAGTGTTCAAGTCCAAGTGCCACTACTTTTACTTTATTATGTAAAATAATGGTTGTGTGCAGCTTGTCATAAATGCCACAACCCATGACAGTCAAATAGTTTAATCTTGACTAGTTTATGCTTTAAATTTCATGTCTATAGTTAGAAAATAAAGATCTACCCACACTGTTTAATCTTGGCAGATCAGTGGTTAGTTAGAGAATAATAAGGAGCTCATCAGTTTAATTTGAGCCCTTGGATGTTATAAGGTTAGAATTAGATAGCTTGTTTTTCAAAAGAAAAATGAAAGATAAGGGTCTGCTAGCCTAAATGCACCCAATTAAGTGAAAAGAAAATGTTAAGGTAAATAAATGGGTAGGTAAAAGAAAAGTTGCAGAAGTACATTTACCATGCTTGATCATGTGTTTCAGTGTGCAGGAGCAGTTATGAAAGTGAAAAGGTGTTCACAAGTTGATTTGGTTAACTTCCCCTCATTCATTTCATTCCCCACTGTTGGACACCTAATCCTCTATGGGTTAGTGTGGAAGCCGAATAGACTAAGACCTTGGAATACGAAACCAAAGGTCATATGAATGTACTATAAATGTATATCATTTGTTAATAATAAAAGACACTCTCATGTTTATCACTCATATTCTGTTGCTGCCATGTGTGTGTTTAACATGGTATCAGAGCGGGCGATCTCCTGCCCTACTCAAGTATGAGCCACTTGTTTATGTGAGCTTGTTTTTATGTGGCCTTTATGTGCATGTTAGTCCTGCACCTCTACCCATAATCCTGAAATAGTAAAAATTGGTGTCCTAGGTCTCCAAATTCAAATGTTTTATATCAACCTATGTTACCAGTTTTGTCATATGCTCTATTGAAACGTTGAAGTTTTGTTGATAAGCTAACGGTCTCTTTGTCCTTGCGTTACCTGTCTGTCAACACAACATCATCTTTGAAATCCATGCATGCCTGGCACTCTCTCTTTCTTACAATTTCTCTGCCACACTGCCGATCAGTTCTGACCTTCTGGTCCAAATATTCTCCTATTTCATTGCTGCGCAGAGAAACGCTCCTTCACTCAGCGTTATTTGTGGCCATTTTTGTCCTGCCATTCTGAATCTGCTTAGTCGTTTCACTCAGTATTTCTCTGTAATAATTTGCTCAAAACAAAAAAAAACGCCATTCTGGTCAGCTTGTCAGCGCTCATTGGGTCTAGGCACTGCTCTTGTTCCTTTAACGCTCTCTTCTCTAAGTAGAGCTCGAGGTCGTTAAACGCTGGTGTGCATCCGAGGATATTTGCTCCTGTGGCACTACCAAAATCCAGAGGCAACAAGTTGTTATCTCCTCCAGAGGTGGGACACCTCCCCTGCATCACACTCGCATATCGTCCATCTATGGTCGTATTTTCATTGTAGATTATGTTTTTGAAAACTACGCAGCGTGCCTGTCCGATGGTGTGAACGCCTGAAAGTGCAACCATGTCTCGAGGAGAAAGCCCTTGATTTTGAAATGTTGAAACAAGTCGATTCACATCAAATGTTGGAGAAGGAATATCTGTATTTGCGGTGTCTACACTAGCGCTTGTGGAGTCCCTCCTTCCCAGTACCATTTCCCAATAAGGGCATGCACTCAAGACCACAGAATCTCGAGCATCTGAGAATGATACGTGCCACGGGTTCAGCACCTCGTTCATCGCGTTCAAGTCCAACATTCTCTAGCTACGTGAGCTGCGGTGGAGATTCATCTTCTGAATAATAAAGATAGAGAGAACAATAGTCACAGCCACAAAATGAGTCCATTGTTGCGAAAAGGTCGCGAAGAAACTGATCGTTTTCATTATTAGAAGGTCTGAGTTCCTAATCCCCAATTTCTTCACCACCATTACTTCGATCATCTGCGCCATTCTGTCTTTGCATAAAATCAACGTGCAGGGACTCTGGATAATCTGAAGCAATCTCTTGTCCGGGCCTGCTAATTCCGTCATCAGGTTCCATATTCCACCTGCTCAATTCTGTTACAGTTGAACAGGTCAGGAATAGATACAATCTCTTGGCGCAGCGGAAGCGTGGATGAACCTTGGTGTATACCTCTGCGTGGGCTTCATTGATTTCCCAAGAGAGGGTTGTATGCAATAAAGGAAACACCCACACAAAGCACCAAGAGGAGGTACCACTACAGAATGCATGTGTAGAGTTGAAAGGATGCATTGCATGGAATTGTAGGATGTCTGCTTTGATTGAGGGGCTGCCAGATGCATTTTCACTTCAGTGCCTAGCGCGTGTGCCATTCACATTTCATCCTCAATAAACCAACTGGAGTTTACAAATGTTGGATTGATGGTCTGCGCAAAGATTGTTAGTTTCAATGACAGGAGGAGTATCGGTTTGACAAAATTGGTACATTGGTATGCAAATCAATGTTAATGTCGTTCACTAGACCCATGGAACGTGCAGTACTGTAAACTTCTGGTGGTGCAATATATGGTGAAGGTCAAGCTATTGGCTCGGACGCCCGCTTGTTTCATTTGGTGAAGCAATGACAATGCCTCCTCAGGAAAGCCATGCCTTGCATAGGCTGCCATCATAAGAGTCCACGAGCACTCATCTCGTTGAAGCATTCGGTTGAAAACTCTGCGAGCGTCTGCCAGCTTTTCGCACTTAACATACATTTTAACAAGTGCATTATGTAAAAGACTGTCTGCTTTAATTTCGATCTGATTAATGTGAGCATGTACTATTTTGGCTTCTGGTAAAGCTTTGTCCCGAATGCAAGCCTCCAACAGAGAAACGTATGTAGAAGAATCCACAGAGTTGTCAGTAAAGCGTAAAATATTCAGGGTTTCATTCAAGCAACCTTGTTTACACAATATTCTGACATCGATCAAAGGCAAACTATTGCCATTGGCATTGTATTAGAGTTTGGAGTGCATTGAGGTCCTCATTGTTTTACTTTTTTTTTGAGGTTAAAAAAAAATGGCTCCAAATTGGTGCAATATTAGAGTTACTGGACAATCTAATACTCTCTACTATGGATAATACAATCAAAATCAGCAAGGATTTTCTCACCGATATTCACAGTTGTTTACAAGATGTACATGACAAGATTGAATTTTTGCAGCTTGAATCTCAGCTACAGCAAGCAAAATTACAACAATGGAGTCGTCATTCTGAACCTGTTTCTGTTCAGAACAATGAAACAGACTCCCATAAACAGCAAGTCAATAATGTTGCAAATTCAGATTCAGTGCCTAATGCAACAACAGATTTGCATGCAAAAGCAGAAATTCAACCTGCACTTCCCAAGTCGGTCATCAGACCTTGGGAAGAGCTTGTCCACAACAAGCACAGAACTGGTCTTGGATATGACAAGGACGTGTCCTTTCATATTCTAGACTACTCCAAACCAATCCAATTTCAAAGTGCTGGATTTCTTCAGGATGGTTCATCTTCACCTGCTCCTCATGACAGTTCACCTCCAGCTGTTCCAGATTCTGCCCCTCTTCCACAGCAATAGATTGTGAAATGCCAACACTGTGACCGAGTTGGCCATCTGAAAGATCACTGTTTTGATCTTCATAAAAACCAGTCATTCTTCAAACAGATGCTTCAGAAACAAATCTCCTGCAAGAACAAAGATTCATCTTGGATGGTTCGCTTCTTGGCAATGGGCATCAATAGCCAAGAAGATATTCCAATCATGTGTCAAAACTTGTTCTAGAGTATTGAACAGTCTTGCAGTTGATTTTTCTCCATCATCTCACCTTGTATCTGACAGGGGGAAATGATGGTCATCTACAAGCTTCAAAGCCACATCAAGCGAGCCTGAGCCACAACCTGCCATACCAGATTCAGAGTTGTAGCCAGAGACAAAGATGCCCCTGAGCATGCCTTCAGTTTGTGACACCTCTTCAAAGAATTGGGGACACTTCCTCTAGCAGAAGACTTCAGCTTCTTGCCAGTTTTGGAAGAGTTCCAGGAATTGCATTAAGCATTCCAGAGTTGTTGGTCATCCTTAAACCATCACAGGTTGAGACTTCCCTTTTCAGGTTGAAGTTCTCCCTTTTATGCGGGGTGAGACCTCCCTTTCATGGTTGAAGGTTTCCCTCTTCAAAACATCAGAAGCACTTCCTCTAGCAGAAGACTTGAGCTTCATGCCAGACTTGGAAGAGTTCTAGGAACTGCACTAAGTGTTCCAGTGTTGGTGGTCATCCTTAAACCACCGCCCTTTATACCAACATTTCAGAGAGCACATTCAGCCTAGTGCTACCATGCATTTTTGCACGTTTTGTATTACAACTCTCTTCTTGGACTCATACATAACCCTTCGGATTAAGGGGGGAATGTTGGACACCTAATCCTCTATGGGTTAGTGTGGAAGCCGAATAGACGAAGGAAGTCCAAGAGACCTTGGAAAACGAAACCAAAGGTCATATGAATGTACTATAAATGTATATCATTTGTTAATAATAAAAGGCACTCTCTTGTTTATCATTCATATTCTGTTGCTGCCATGTGTGTGTTTAACACCCACTACATACTCACTAATTTCCTCATTTTCCCTCATTTCGTGTTAAAAAACCCCTTTTCCCTAGTGTGAAACGCATTTCCCTTTGAAAAATCACTTTCCCCTTGTAATTTCCCTGAAACCCATTTCCCCTTGTAAATTTCCTAAAAACCCATAAAACCACTTAAAGCCTAAGCTTGGTTTACCCTCCGCTTTATTTAACTTTAACTCCGCCCATATAACGTTGTTTAACTCACCACCCTTGGTGTAGTTAAATAAACCCCGCCATAGTCAAAAACCTGGTCCCACTCCATTAACCCATCACATTATACTTTTAAACCCGCACCTTATTCATTAAATAATTACAAATCACTTGTAATTATTCCCCAAGCCCGCTCATCTCCGCAGCTGCTCCCTCCGTGCATCTCGGCTGCGCGATAGCCATCCGATCACCTGCTCCCAGATCTAACGATCCACAACTATATCGCACGCTCCCGATCTCCGACCTTTACCCGCACAAGAGCACGCGAAATTAGTGGTTTTGCTCGGGCCCCTTGTGGTTATATGTCATCCCCACGTTAACTCGCGTGCCCTCAAGAAAATACCACCTCACAGCTAAAAGCGGTGCGATGAGTCTCCAAAACTGCTCCCCGCATACGACAAAACCATCCACTATTCACTTTGCGCCAAATTTTTAAAAAAAATTAACCGTTTGCCCATTTAAACATGAAAACCTTCGTGTTCACTCCTTTCGCTCATTTTTTCACTAAAACCTATATAAACCTTCCTGCGCCACTCTAAGCCTCTGCAACCGATTTAACCACTGATTACCTCCCGAAAATGCTCTGGACTCCATCCACAGACCTTTCAACTCAAATAATGTCATTGTGGCCCTCCCTGTCAACCTGTGTTTTTCTTAATGATTGTTGTGTTTTGCAGGTGATTAGCAGAAGACCAGGAGACTGGATAAACAATTTTGACACTAGTTTAAAACCTGTTTACTCCAAGATTCTCAGGAAATCTATTCAAAAGGCTTCATTTATCAGAAATTTGTGTACAAATAGAAGATCAAGTTTAAACCAGAGACAGAGCAGAAAGAAGTCATTTTACACAGTAAATGTTAAAACAGACAATTTACACAGTTAAAAGATAAAACAGAGGAAGCAGATAAAACATACAGATGAAAGACAAATTGGTTAAAGTGTATCAAATGAAAGGTCATAAGTAAATATGACATCCAGCATGAAAATCAAACAGACAAGCAGCTTAAAGGGCAAAATATCAAAGAACAAAGTCAGCAGAACCTAAATAACAAGGACAGCAAGCAGCAGTTCAATAGCTGTCTCTATCTTCTTGCATGAAGATATTTCCTTTTCCTAGAATAAATCCTTAAATAGTTTAGGATATTTTCTTAGTTATACTATTGCATAAATAACTCTCTTCTCAAGTTATTAAGGGTTTAGGGTTCAAACATTGAAACAAATTCAGCATTGAACCAAGTTCATTGTTCACCATTGAACCAAGTTGACCATTGAAAGAAAGTTCACTCTTGAAAAAGCATTTGTAAATCTTGATGTACTAGCTTTTCTGGACCCTTAATACAAAGCAAAGGATTCTGAATTCAGTTTTACACAGTTTGTGTTTCCTGTAAGTTTTTCCAGTAACACATTATGTTTTTCTTCATATTCTTATGTCTTACAGAGATACCTAAGTAGGAATAATTGTGTCTCAATCTATTCCTATAAGCTTCTGAAGTGATAATCTATAAAGAGAATGGATTAATGAACTATCTATTTAATTAGTTCCCTCTGAATCAATAAATCATCAGCATCTTGTTGTAAGCATAAGCATATTCTCTTGAACCTTCTGAACATCAGTCAGAGGTTTTCATACTTATGATTATTTAATTATCTGTTTGAAAATTGTGAAAATCATATTATTTTTTTTGTTTCTTCTCACCACTATTCAAACTTTATCATTGTGTGAAGTTTTATAGCAGCCCTCTACTTTGGGATTAATATTATTCAAAAGGTTAGGCATTATAGTGTTACATCTGTTTTATTCATTAGTCTTCCAAACTAAAACAAAAACCCCAAAACAGTTATTTTAGATGCTCTGGCATTGATAGTTGACCACTATTATCTCAGAGGTACAACACCTGTAGCTAGACTTGAAGCCATAAGAATGTTTCTTGTTTTTTCCAGTTTTCATAACTTTAAGGTATATCAAATGGATGTTAAATCTACATTTTTAAATGGGGACCTAGAAGAAGAAGTTTATGTTGAACAACCTGAAGGATTCATACTTGGCAATGATAAAAATCTTGTTTGCAAACTTAAGAAGACATTATATGGGTTAAAACAAGCTCCTCATGCATGGTATTATCGTCTTGACAAGTATCTTCAGCAACAAGGATTCAAAAAGGGATATGCAAATAACAATTTATATATCAAATTTGATAAAGACAAACTTTTGATAGTAGTGGTTTATGTAGATGACATCATATTTGGAAGCAATGTTGAATCTATGAGTCAAGGATTTGCTTCAGTTATGCAATAGGAATTTGAAATGTCTCTACTTGGTGAGCTAACATACTTTCTTGGTCTTCAAGTTCAACAAACTAAAGATGGTATCTTTCTTTCTCAAACCAAGTATCTCAAACAGATTATGAAGAAATATGGAATGGAAGACTGCAAACCTGTATGCACACCAATGGTAACAAGATGCAATCTCAACCAAAATGATGACTCTCCTACAGTTAATCAACCAAAATACAGATCTATGATTGGAAGCTTGATCTATCTTACAGGAAGAAGACCAGACATTATGCATGCAGTTGGCATAGTTGGATGATTTCAAGCAAATCCTAAGGAAACTCATCTCCAAGCAATTAAGAGAATATTCAAGTATCTGCAAGGCACTCAATATTTTGGCCTATGGTATCCCAAAAAAGCAAACTTGCACTTCATGCTTACACAGTGCAGACTGGGCAGGCAATGTTGATGACCGCAAAAGTACTAGTGGAGGAGCATTCTATTTAGGGCCTCACTTAGTTTCTTGGTTCAGTAAGAAACAAAGTTCTATCGTTTTATCCACTGCTGAGGCAGAATATGTTGTCATTGCATCTTGTTGTACGCAACTTCTATGGTTGATCCAAACATTGCAAGACATTCAAGTCACTTGTCCTCAACCTGTACCTATTCTCTATGACAACACTAGTGCCATAAGTATCTCTAAAATTCTTGTCATGCAATCAAAAACCAAGCACATCCCAATCAAATACCATTTTCTTAGAGAGCAAGTGCTTGAACAAAAGGTCAAGCTGGAATATGTTCCTTCAAAGGAACAAGTTGCAGACTTATTTACCAAGCCTCTTCCACATGATTCCTTTGAATATCTCAGACAGAAATTAGGAATGACTCCTGCCTCTTCACTCTACTAATTGTTCTAACAGGGATGTCATGTTCAGGGGGAACTGTGACTGTAAACTCCAGCAATTTACTTTCTGTACGCGGATTGTATGAACGACAGTCTCATGTATACGTAGTTTTTGAGCCAGACAGTCGTGTATGCCTCTCAGTAATGAAAAAGGAGTTGCACAAATTCAGGGGGAGCTTCTCATATGCTTCCATCATTTATTATTGGCTTTCTAGTTCTGACATTGATTAGTTGCACAAGTTCAAGGGGAGCATCTTCTATGCTTCTAATATTTCATTGTCAGCATTATGGTTTCTTGAGCACTACTTAGTGCATGATGTTGCATTATGATGAGTACATATTGGTAATCCGAATGTATGGTTGTTATTGCTATTACCATTGAAGATACATATGATATATGGATTGCATGAGATGAAGTTATGGATGATGTTTTACACTTGGTTAAGTTGGTTTGAAGATGTTGATGATGTTGTCGATCAGTTCTATGATTTGTGATGCTAAAGGCTCTCTTGTTTGCACATATGTTATTGATGCATGTACATGTTGCCTATGGCATTTAATATTGTTGCTTGAGGATTGTGGCTCTTCCTATATATGGAGAAAGAGTGTTCACCTTGATGATATGAGGTCAAGGGGATGAGTTGCTGACAGAGATTTATTGCACAATCTTATGCTTCAGTTGCAGTTGCTTGGTGATGCTTGGAAGCATTGCATATTTGATCACATGATGATGATGTTGGGGAGATTGATGCTACATTGTCATCTCTTACATTACTTCTTGATGATAAATATGTTCATGTTGCTATCATTAGGACACCTATGTTGTTGCTATCAGATATTTATGTTGCAGATTCCTATATGGTGCATGTTGGTTCCTAATGACTATCATGGTCTTGCTACCTCATTATTGAGGTCCCTAGTTTTGGTTATAAGCGTCATAAATGTCTCTTAATGTAAAGCTCATGAAAAGAGCCATGTTTAATCATTAAAATTCAGTCATGTATGGGTTATTGGGATCAAGTCATACCATGTATGTAATCCCATTATTTTGGGACATTGCTGTAAAACTTGGGTCAAATATGTAACCCATTATGTTGGGTGATTGATGTAATCATGACAGCATAGTCATTGGTATAAGACGAGTCATATTTGTTGAGTCATAAACACTTGTACTCATTTGAATATCTTCAACAGGTTCAACCTATACTCAAAAGGAGCATGGTCAGTATGCAGGTTTCATGATTCATATTCAATAGATCAGACCTTCAGCAATCAGCACTACAAGGGAAGTACTCCAATTCAACTTGATTAAGCGTTTTGCCCTTGATGTCAAAGGGGGAGAGAAGACTTGGTGTTTGAACTTTGGAGAGAGGTGTTTGGAGAGAAGTTTTAGTGTTTGCAGGTGGTATCCAAACACCAACGTGTTTGCCATCAAGTCCAAAGGGGGAGATTGTTGACATTATGGCTAATGTGTTGTCCTTTATGGCAACCTACTTGATAAAAATGTCAACATTGTGATAATATGATTGGTACAGATGCAATAGAGGATATGGTCAGAGAAATGGCAATTCAATCACAAATGGATGACAAATGTGAAGTTTGAAAAAGTATACGCAGATCTTATGAAGAAGGGTCACGTACATGCGCAGATCTTGTAAATAAAAGTCACATACAAAATTCGAACCATGGTAATCTGGATACCAAGGGTCATTGCCATGGTATTGGCCCATAGTAATTGGAACGACAACATTCAATCGATCCCGTCAACAAATACTAACTCCATTACCAAAGGATTTACCTAAGGTATTGGCTAAGGCAAAAGCTATACAAGGAGATGGAGATCAAGGTTCCAAATGTGCAAGTGAATGAGCTATTCATGTGTGATTTGGTCTGAAACATGGGTGCACTAGGCAAGGAGAAGACTCAGATTTGATAGATCTGAAAGTGTAGTAAAGACTAATGAATACACTTGCTTAATCTGTTTATACTTGTAACTAATAATGATAGATTTGTGGCTATAATGATGTTGTAATTTGAATATGTGATAGTGAGGTTTGCGGAATGGGAATTGTGTTTGCAATGAAAGTTTTCAAATATGTACACAAGCTTGTTTCTAAATAGTCATGTACATACATAGAACTCTTTCAGGGTAGTCGCGCACATATTCTGTGATGTGTTTTTCAGTATGTTGAGATTTGTACACGGGTGTACCACATGATAAGCGCGTATATACGCCAGTCTGCTTAATTACAATTGCGTAATATTCTAAGTCAGATCTAGTTTGTAGTGTCGCTTGATGATAATTGTTAATGATGTTTGTTTGTTGTTGTCTATCAATGATGCCTTGATAAGCATGATTTGTATTTGGAAATATCGTTTGGGTTCATTGAGTTATGGATTGCTATATTGATCAGTTATGATGCTTCGGTATGGTTCAATTATCTATGATTGGTTTAGTTTTGGATTCAGTGAGTGATTCAGTGCTACAGTGATTCAGTTAGCCAAATGATTAAGTTTTCAATGATCTGAGATTTGTATGTGGGTTTTATGCAGAGGAAGTGCGTATATACGTTGGTTCTATTAAGAACAGTCGTGTACATATTCTGATGTTTATTTGTTTTGATTGGGTTCTATATTCAGTAGTTTGATGCTTCAAAGATTCAGTTGATTTACAGAGATTCAGTGATTCTAATTTGTGTTTCAATATTTCAGTTTGGATATTGGTTTGGGCTTATTGTTGGTGTGGGTCTTGTTACTGCTCAAACTAGCAAGGGGCCTAAAAGGGACTCTTCAGGGGACAACTACTAGATCAAGGGCAGCAATGGAGACTTAGCCCACTGTCACCTCAGCTAAGACTCCCTACTCTTTATGGACTTTCACTGATGGGAGGAGACCAAGAATATAGAAAGTCACTTGTGAAGGATGAATCAACAAATGGATGTGAAGTGACCTTAATGATCCTTTTCCTAGAAGGGGGCTTATTTGCTCTTCAAGAAAGGTACAAAGGTTTCTAGGATAAGGAGGTGACGATTTGAGGGTTAGGTTAAAGTAATATGTCTTGTAAAGGAGTTTCCCAATCCTAAAATCCTTATTGAAATTGACTTCCCAAATAATTTTTTGGAGGATTGACTTTTCAAAGGTATGGGACCACACGGGACCAAGTAGACCTAACTTAGGTTAAGGAGAGAGAATCTAGCAACCAACGATGATCTTAACCCAGACAAGAAAGGGGAAAGCATCCAAGCAAGAATTTCCACTTAAAGGTGTCAAATTGATCCTATGAGGTGCTAGCCTAGGGAATACCAGGGTAAAGTTTGATCTTAGAGCTAGGGCTTGGGATATCTCACAACTCCACTGTCGGAATGGCTTCAAATTTGGAGGAGGCCTTGAGGACATATCAGTGCAGTAGAGGCTAGGAGATTGAACTTTTTCTATGGCTATTTTGTCGAGAAAGTGATGCCCTAGGTGACCCAACTTGGCTAGACCTATAAGAGAAAGGGAAGAGGTGGAGAAAAATGTTCTTTGAGTGATCACCTATTGGTAGACCAGTGCCCAATCTCTTGGGGAGAATGGAGTTTAGGAGAATGATGAGAAAGGACTTTGTATTTCGGTTAAGGAGGCCTTAAGGACTACTTCGCTTGGCCTTTACGGCAAGAAGTGACCTCAAAGCTTTTATACTTCGCTTTGCAAAAAGAGATGACTTATCGAGATAAAGTCACTAGTAGAATTATCCCTAGGTGATTTCATTCACATACATGGCCCATACATTAAGAGATGCTATATAGAAACAATAATTCCACAATTATGCAATGCAGCAATTAGCCCTAGTATAGCGAATATCTCATTCAATGCATATGACAAAAGTAAAACAAGAATAGCATTAAATGTGTGTATTCACATGTAATAGAACATATCCAACCATCAACAGTTTGACAATAAAGAAGCTCCAAGATAAAATTCTCCAATCCAAACATCAAAATTCATCCATGCTCCAATTCATCCTCCCAGAAAAAGTGTGAAATTCTCTAAAGAGAAGAATGATCCAATCCAAAGTGATGATCTAAATGAATTCATGTCTCTCCTATTTATACACTTATTAGGAGTTTGAATTACCTAATTTGAGCTCACATTAGCCCATCAACTAAAATAATGTGCAAATAACTATCTATTGGTGACAAGCCCACCAAACTAGCTCACAAATAAAATAATAAGCCTCCCAAGAGGTCGAATGATCAATAATGCATGACGTTGGGCTCTCTTAGAGGCTTAATGAAGTCCATAAATGCCAAAAGGATGAGTTGGACTTCCAAAAGTAATGGACAAGGGGTTGGCCCCTTCTTCTCCACATAATAACCCTGTGGTGCTCCCAATGGCTGTGAGGGCACACAAGTGACTTCATGGGTCTCCAAGTAAGTCGAAGATAATTGTAGACCATATGTAAGGGCTCAGATGATGGTGTAGGTGAAGCCACATCATCCTACAAGTCCTGGGTCAGTTGCCATGTGCATGGTACATCTATGGGGTTCTCTGGGCAAAGGTGAACCAAGTGCATCTTCCTTGTCCAATAGGTGAATCTCGAGCAATCTCTGAACATCTTTGGGGATCCATAGAGTGTTGTCTACTGTTGTGGAGGCCCATGGCTCTCAAAACACACCCTACAAGTGCCAATGTAGCCCTTTGGAGGGTTACGACCCCTTTTAAGGAGACCAAACCCAAGATGGAGACCACCTGCAATCCTGCATAAGATGCAATCCATCCCCTAGCCTTCCAGTACAAAAAGTCATCAAGAAAATCAAGTAAAAGAGCTTACAAACCATGGACCACAGGTGGGGACTTCATAATGGAATGTCCTTCCATAATGGGCTTTGGCATGTGCTAATGTCTCCAAACTCCAAATGGGATTAACCAAGTATCCCATTAAGTGGTTTCTACTTTTAAAGGGGATAATATCCAAGGTACATCCTTCAAAAGGTGGTGGCATGTGATAAAGAGGTGAATGGACTATGGAATGAGAAGGGGCAACCCTGGGCCACATGCTGGGGTACAAGGGTAGCTAGGAAGAGGGAAACCCATACTTGGGTATATAATGTATAAGAGGGAGCAATCGTGGTACATGAGGTGCCCCAGCATTGATTTTTCCACCCTTCTTTATATGTCTTTTGCATTTTTATGATTTTTCTTTAATTAACTGCTCGGGGCACAAGGGGTAAGAGAATGATGTGTGAGACATAGCAATGGATACCCCCTTTAAGGTAGGGCAGTTCATTGCCCACCAGGGGTTGGGACAATCATGGGTTCCTATATGATGAAGGGGGCTCATAGAGCCTGTAGGAACCAAGGTGATGGCCATGATGATGGGGTAGAGCTCATGTATTGGCTTTTGCCCACGTGCTAAATGTATTTGTCCCTACCATATTTTGCATTTTGTGGTACATTTTCCTGTTGAATGTGGCCAATTATGCTTTTACTTTTCGTTTTAGCTGCATCAACCTCCGGGGCATTATTTCAGGCCTGACCCAAGGTGTGGGCAAGGGGAACGGAAGAGCTAGCCCTATGTGAACCCAGTGGAGGAATGTGGACCCGAGTGGGAGAAATGATGAATGGGGTTATAATGAGTGGAAAGGGGGCAATATATAAGGATGAGGGAGAGGAACCATGTAACCAAAATCAGGGTTTCCCTTGAAATACCATCCCTAAAGCCAAAAGGTCAGTAAAAGTGATCCCATGGGACTAGAATCCAAGGTTAATATATAAATGGGATCTAGGGGACAAGAGCACAGGGCTAGCCCATTCTTTCCGCCGAATCCCCCCATTAATCCATGCCCAGAAGTATCCATGACAAGCAAACTACAATACTCAATTCCCAAATGACAAGGCATACCTTTAGGTTCGGGAGGCTCACCTTCAAACATACGATCATAACAGATGGGTGAGGGACCACATGGTTGGCTCAGGTGGCGGAGAAGTGGCACAAGGAGCTAGTTGGTGGCTACAAGGGATTGCTAGCTACCAGCTGAGGACCATCTTGGAGAAAAAAATTATCCTAGGGTTATCACGCACAAAGTGGTGGGTAGCATTTGGCTCCGACTGGGACGCAATCTCTCGAAGAAGTGGGTGAAGCTACTTGAACGGGAGGTCACCAGAACTCCAGCAATCTCTTGTTTACCGTAGACCTGTTACCTGCACATATTATAGATGAAAAACGCAGGGCAGCATGCTTTCGCGGCATCTCATGATTGCACATGCTTAATGTTACACTGTAAGATCAACAAAAAAAATTAAATATACAAATTTCAATTTAGATGCTTTCTACTCTACCATGCATATGATACTATCAAGTCTAAAGGAAAGGGGTCATATGACTTAATTTGACCAGCTCAGGCCAAAGTTCGTTGTTGAGTTTGGCAATGTAATAATAATCTTCCCCAACTTTTCCATGAATCTTGACAGGCATTGGGTCTCGATCAACCAAGACCAAGTCCCCGGCCTTATATTCCTTTTTAGGCTTCCACTTTTTGCTTGCTTTAGAGATTGGTCGCTTGAGGATGTGGACCTCTTGAGCCGGGAGAATAGGAGAAGGCTTCTCAATTTCATGTGTTTCATAGTATGGTCCAAGCTTGATCACATGAGATAGGTAGGTGGGTTCCCTATAAAGGATAAAAGGGTTTCCGTCAGATTGTGGAATGGTGGCATATGATAAGTCCATTTGAACATGACCCCCAATGGTAGCCCCCCATTTCCTAGATAATAGCATCCCCCACACATCAGGAATATCAATGACAACAACATCCATGAGGAGGGATATGTCAGGATTCCTGGCCAAAGAAACCTTAAGGTCCTTGATGAGACCTTCTACTTCCACAAGCTTGGAGTTAAAACCACACACCTTTTTATACGGCCAAGTGATGCTGAGACCCAATTGCTTCATAACTTTTAAGGGCATGATATTTGCGGAAGCCCCCGAGTCAAACATACAATTGTGTAAGAAGAGGTCGTTGATAGCCAAAGTGAGCATAAACGGTTCGCACCTAGGGTTTCGGTCAGGAATATGAATGTTTTGTAATTCTTCTTCCTGAATTCCCAGGGACTTCTTGATTTGTTGTTGTTGCCCGGGAAGTTTAGCAATCTCTTTCAAAGGAACGGGTATGGTTATTCTTCCTACGGCAACTCCTATATCAATGTCAAGTTTAGCCTCTTTCCCCTTTTCTTTCTTCTTGATGCTTTCCTTCCTCGGAGGGTCCTTTCTTGGATTGGCTTTGGTTGGGGGATCCTTTTTGGGGGGGGAATTTCAGGAAGAGACTCTTTGGGATGGGTTGCTTAGGCAATGAGTCTTCCTTAGATGGTTCCTTAGAGGTTATCGGGTCTTTATTATTTTCCTTTCGTGAATATTGGACCCCTTTGAACCTTCCCTTGCTATCAGAGTTAAGAATAGATTCTTCCTTTTCCTCCTTAAGGGTGACCTCACTAATGGGAGGATGTGTATATGACCCTCCTAGCAAAATGTTGAAGATGTCAGATTCCACAAGGTTAGCCTGCTCATCAATTTGTTCATCCTCACTCTCTTCCTCTTCACTTTCCTCATCCTCAGACGATGGGTCTGGCTCAACAGCATTAGTTGGAGCCAAAGTGTTTGGGAATTGAGAAGAGCTCAGCCTATCTTCTTCACTTTTCTTTTTGGGAAAGGGTTTTCCCTCTGGGATATAACTAGATTTTTGGGCCCTTTCCAAAGCAATGATTTTGTTCATGATAACCCTCTCACATGCGTTGACTTCTTCAGTGAACTTGTCCATTCTTTTGAGGATGGCCAAGAGAGTTTCTTCTGGACTTCTCCATCTTGACCTCAACTCTAGCTCTAGGGTGGTTAGTGATATCTACCTTTGAGATTTGTATGTTTTCTTCAACTTCCATTGTTATCACTTTGGCTTCAGTCAATGTCGAGGGTTTCTTGTCCCTTAACACATAGGTTAAGTGGCCACCCACCGCTTTTATGAACTTATCAAGAATATTAGCTTCGGATGGTTTCAAATGATCAGGTATATCTTTCACTACCCTAGCAAATTTTGAATGAATCCTCGTACATCTTCCCTTCCCTTGGTTATTTGGTAGAATTTTTCAAAGTCTTCATGAATAGGTCTTCAAAGTCATCGGAGTCTTCTATGCATGTCGGGGGAAGGCTAAGGTACTAGTCTCTTGCTTGTCCCTCAAGTGATAGAGCAAAAAGCATCATGAGCCTATCTTCATCAAAGATTGTCCAAGGGGGCATTTGCCAATAGAATTCCTCAATAAAACCATGGGCAGTCCAAGTAGCATCCCCTTTGAACTTGGGTAAGTTCCAGTGTTGAAAATATCGGTATCGGATAAATATCGGCGAGGGTCCAGAAAATATCTTATCGGCAATATCGGCGAAAATATCGGCAAAATATCGGCAAGCATAAAAAATAATTTTTTCAAATTTTTAAATATAGCCGATATTTTGCCGATATTTTCAAAATATCGCGATATTTTGCCGATATTTTCCGATATTTGCCGATATTTTGAAAATATCGCGATATTTTCTCGGCGATATATCGTTTTGCCGAAAATATCGCGATATTTTCGAATATCGCCGATATTATCAACAGTGTGGGTAACCATCGATTATATTTTTCAGGTAGTGGTTTGGGATCATCACTCAATTTCAAACACTAACCAAGTGTCTTTCACTTTTGGTCATCTTGGGTTGATCTTGTTTTGGGTCAGTGTTAGAACTAGATCGCATCTTTGGGGATGGATTACTGACTTTCTCAAATTCAGGGAAAAGGGTGGTTCCAACAAGTGATGGAGTTCGCTCTCCCCTTTTTGCAACAACTCTAGTTAAAGGAGGAATGTTGTTGCATTCAAGTAAACTAGGGGTTTGGACAACGAGTGGAGTCACCAAAGAAATGTTTTGTAGATGTCATCAATGAATCAATTCCTCAATGATTCACTAGGGAGGTAGACCTTCTCCCTCCCTGGAAACGGCGCCAAAATGTTACTGATCAAATTAGCAGGCGACCTAAAAGGGATTCCTAAGAAGACAACTGTTAGATCAAGGGCAATAATGGAGATTTAGCCCACTGTCACCTCAGCTAAGACTCTCTACTCTTTACGGACTTTCACCGATGGGAGGAGACCCATATATAGAAAGTCACTTGTGAAGGATGAATCAACAAATGGATGTGAAGTGACCTTAATGATCCTCTTCCTAGAAGGGGGGTTAAGAATGGTGCTTACTTGCTCTTCAAGCAAGGTAAAAATATTTCTAGGATAAGGAGGTGAGGATTTGAGGGTTAGGTTAAAGGAATATGCCTTGTAAAGAAGTTTCCCATTCCTAAAATCCTTATTGAACTTGACTTTCAGAATGTTTCTTTTTTTAAGGATTGACTTTTCAAAGGTATGGGACCACACGAGACAAAGTGGACCCAACCTAAATTAAGGAGAGAGAATTTAGCAACCAATGATGTTCTTAAGCCAGACAAGGAAGGGGAAAGGATCAAAGCAAGAATTTCCACTTAAAGGTGTCAAATTGATCCTATGAGGTGCTAGCCTAAGGAATACCAGGGCAAAGTTTGATCTCAGAGCTAGGGCTTGAGATATCTCACAACTCCACCGTCGGAATGGCTTCAAATTTGGAGGAGGCCTTGAAGGCACACCAGCGCAATAGAGGCTAGGAGATCGAACTTTTTCTATGGCTATTTTGTCGAGAAAGTGATGCCCTAGGTGACCCAACTTGGCTAAACCTAGAAGAGAAAGAGAAGAGGTGGAGAAAATTGTTCCTTTAGTGATCACCTATTGGTAGACCAGTGCCCAATCCCTTGCGGAGAATGGAATCTAGGAGAATTATGAGAAAGGACTTCATATTTCGATCAAGGAGGCCTTAAGGACTACTTTGCTTGGCCTTTAGGCCAAGAAAAAGTGACCTCAAAGATTTTATACTTCGCTTTGCAAAAAGAGATGACTTATTCCTTGAGTGATCACCTATTGGTAGACTAGTGCCCAATCCCTTGCGGAGAATGGAGTCTAGGAGAATTATGAGAAAGGACTTAGTATTTCGGTCAAGGAGGCCTTAAGGACTACTTCGCTTAGCCTTTAGGGCAAGAAAAAGTGACCTCAAAGCTTTTATACTTCGCTTTGCAAAAAGAGATGACTTATCGAGATAAATTCACTAGTAGAATTATCCCTAGGAGTTTTCATTCACATACATGGCCCATACATTGAGAGATGCTATATAGAAACAATAATTCCACAATTTCACAATTATGCAATGCAGCAATTAGCCCTAGTATAGCGAAAATCCCATTCAATGCATATGACAAAGGTAAAAGAAGAATAGCATTAAATGTGTGTATTTACTGTAATAGAACATATCCAACCATCAACAATTTGACAATAAAGAAGCTCCAAGATAAAATACTCCAATGAGTCCAATCCAAACATCAAAATTCATCCATGCTCCAATTCATCCTCCCAGACAAAGTGTGAAATTCTCTAAAGAGAAGAATGATCCACTGCAAAGTGATGATCCAAATGAATTCATGTCTCTCCTATTTATGCACTTATTAGGAGTTTGAATTACCTAATTTGAGCCCACATTAGCCCATCAATTAAAATAATGTGCAAATAACTATCTATTGGTGGACAAGCCCACCAAACTAGCTCACAAATAAAATAATAAGCCTCCCAAGAGGTTGAATGATCAATAATGCATGTCGTTGGGCTCTCTAAGAGGCCTGATGAAGTCCATAAGTGCCAAAATGATGAGATGGACTTCCATAAGTAATGGACAAGGGGTTGACCCCTTGTTCTCCACATAATAGACCTGTGGTGCTCTTAATGGCTATGACCTCACAGGTCTCCAAGTAAGTCGAAGATGTCTGTAGATCATCTGTAAGGGCTCAGATGATGGTGTAGGTGATGCCACATCGTCTTACAAGTCCTAGGTCAACTGCCAAATGCATGGTACATCTGTGGGGCTGGGTGGGCAAAGGTGAGCTAGGTGCATCTTCCTTGTCCAAAAGGTGAATCTCGAGCAATCTTTGAACATCTCTGGGGATCCATGGAGTGTTGTCTACTATTGTGGAGGCCCATGGCTCTCAACACACACCCTACATGTGCCAATGCAGCGCTCTGGAGGGTTAGCACTCCATATAGGGAGACCAAACCAAAGATGGAGACCACCTGCAATCCTACATAAGATCTAATGCGTCCCTTAGCATTCCAGTACAACAAGTCATCAAGGAAATCTAGTAAAAGAGCTTACAAACCATGGACCACGGGTGGGGACTTCATATTGGCCCGCCCTTCCATAATGGGCTTTGGCATGTGCAAATGTCTCCAAACTCCAAATGGGGTTAACCAAGTATCCCATTAGGTGGTTTCTACTTTTAAAGGGGATTATATGTTCAAGGTACATCCTTTAAAAGGTGGTGGCATGTGATAAAGAAGTGAATGGAGTATGGAATGAGAAAGGGCAGCCCTTGGCCACATGCTGGGGTAAAAGGGTAGTTCAGAAGAGGGAAGCCCCTACTTGGGTATATAATGTATAGGAGGGAGCAATCGGGGTACATGAGATGCCCCGACCTTGATTTTTCCACCCTTATTTATATGCCTTTTGCTTTTTTATGACAAACCATGCACCACGAGTGGGGACTTCATAATGGTTTCACTTCCATAATGGGTTTTGGCATGTGCTAATGTCTCCAAACTACAAATGGGGTTAACCAAGTATCCCATTAGGTGGTTTCTACTTTTAAAGGGGAGGTACATCCTTTAAAAGGTGGTGGCATGTGATAAAGAGGTGAATGGAATATGGAATGAGAAGGGGCAACCCTGGGCCACATGCTACCATGGTACATGAGGTGCCCCAGCCTTGATTTTTCCACCCTTCTTTATATGTGTTTTGCATTTTTATGATTTTTCTTTAATTAACTGCTCAAGGCTCAATGGGGTAAGAGCATGATGTGTGAGATATAGCAGTGGATACCCCCTTTTAAGGTAGGGCGGTTCATTGCACACCAAGGGTTGGGACAATCATGTGTTCCTATATGATGAAGGGGGCTCATAGAGCCTGTAGGAACCAGGGTGATGGCCATGATGATCGGGTCTCATGTATTGGCTTTTGCCCACATGCTAAATGTGTTTGTCCTGGCTATCTTTTGCATTTTGTGGTACATTTTCCTATTGAATATGGCAAATTATGCTTTTACTTTTCTTCTTAGCTGCATCAACCTCTAGGGCATCATTCCAGGCCTAACCCAAGGTGTGGGCAAGGGGAACGGGAGAGCTAACCCTATGTGGACCCAGTGGAGGAATGTGGACCCAAGTGGGAGAAATGATGAATGGGTTTATAATGAGTGGAAAGGGGGCAGTATATGTGGATGAGGGAGCAGGACCACGCAACCAAAATTAGGGTTTCCCAGAAAATATCATCCCTAAATCCAAATTGTCAGTAAAAGAGATCCCACGGGACTAGAATCCAAGGTTAATATATAAACGGGGTCTAAGGGACAAGAGCACAAACCTAGCCCATTCTTTTCGATGAATCCCCCCATTAATTCATGCCCAGAAGTGTCCATGATAAGCAAACTACAATATTCAATTACCAAATGACAAAGCATACCTTTAGGTTCGGAAGGCCCATCTTCAAACATACGATCATAACAGATGGGTGAGGGACCACATGGCTGGCTCAGGTGGCAGAAGAGTGGCACAAGGAGCTAGTTGGTGGTTGCAAGGAGTTTGTTGGCTATCGACTGAGGACCATCTTGGAGAAAAAAATTCTCCTAGGAATATCACCCACAAAGTGGTGGGTAACAGGTCCAGTATGAAAATTTGATGAAAGGTGGCCAAGTAGTTTGATGATTGCTTGATAGGTTGATTCATTCTAAAACATTCTAAAATGTGGTCCACAAGGAAATAATGGTTACAACCTTCAAAAATGGGGTAGGATCTCCCTTCCAGTAGGAGTCGGTAAATGAGTTCAGGGGGTTGTAGGTCCCTTCCGGTGGGTGTTGGAGAACGAGTGGTGGTTGTAGCCTCCTACAGGTGGATGCCTGCGTACTAGTAAGACTTTTGCACCAGTACAAAAATGTAATGATGATTTTTTTTATGTATTAAGAAAGAAGACAAGGACAACAGCAGCAGTAGTTTTCTCCCACATTGGGTTTCCACCTAAAATCCTGGGGTTCTATGTGTGTTGCTTATGTGTTGTGATTTATCTATTTTTTATTGCATCTTGGATGGTGAATGGATTAATAATGTATTGGTTAATTTAACTCACTGATGAAAGGTATGTCAAATTAAGTTAATTGGATATACATTGTTTGTATCCACGAGAGTCGCATAAATGAGCGAGTTGCATGAAGAACAGTAGCGTACGGGATTTAGAATATGAAATGAAAAGTTAAAAATATTGATTCACCCCCCCTCTCAGTATTTTTCCTAATAATACCAACACCAAGAGCATTAAAAATCTCCCTAAACATTCACATCGAGCTACTATGCCCTCAACAAAATTAGGGCTTTTTTGTGTTTATAGGAATCAAAAAAAGGTTTTAAAAAGTTGCATAAGCCATTGCTAGGGTTCCTTATGGATTAAATTACTCATTCACTTGAATTGCTTTCATTCTATTTTTCATTTCACTCATCTTCCCTAAGTTTTTGAGTGGGCTTCTTGCTAGTTGTGGAGAAGCAAAATTGTAAGAGCTTGGAAGGGTGACCGAATGTTGCAATATGTAATAGCTTTAAAGGGAATTGAAGGTTGGCATACTTACATTCAACCACCACTAAAGAATTGAAGATGTAGGCTTTGTTACAACAAAATCTAACCCACAAAATTGTGAAGTTCCAAGAACCAAGGTATTAGTTTTGTGCAATTTAGGAAGGCTACCCACTATCACTCGCATGAGAAGCAGGAATACATCCAAATGTTATACTACCACACTTTGTTATATCAAGGATTACTCTTCATTTTCACCTTGAGCAATATTACCTCCCCAACTTGCACTTAATGATAAAATCCTTAATCCACAAGGTTCAACTCAAGAGAGAAATACCAAGATGGTTACCACTGTCACTTCACCAACCTATCCTCTTCACCTTAGGCCAACACTCCTCCAACTCAAGGGGGTCAACCGAAGTAGGATTACTAAAGCTAGATAATGAGGCACAATGTGATAAGAGAGTAACTTTAATAAAGCAATGTTTTTTGTATTTTTTTCAAAGGAGTCAAAAGAGTGGTGGAGGGATTTAGAGAGTAGTGCCAATTCAACAAGGAAAATGGAATCAAGAGGACTTATTTTTCTTTTGTAATTAGCATTGGAAATGAAGCATGAAAGCTCACTAGATCTACCCCAATATTGTTGGAAATAAATGCATAAATTTCACAAGGGTGGGCTCCAAAGTACGGTCCTTCAATTTGAAACTTAACTTCACCCTATAATTGGAGATGACAAGTTTGCAAGTATTCTAAGCTATATCATACAAATTATTAAACACCAAAACTAAGATGGAAGGGAAGAAAAGAAGCGTTACCCCACTAGGCTCCTTCTAAGTAGTACATGTACTCTTCAAATGGATCAAGTTGTTAGCCTTTATAATGTAAAATAATCCATCCCATTACAAGCTTCAAGAACCAAAATATTCAGCCATGCATTAAAGGAGAGAACTCTTAAACATCAGATATGCACCAAGAAAGATGTATCCATTCAGCTGCAAGGAGGGGAAACTCCAAAAGTCCAACCGTTTGAAATGATAAAGAGAGCAAACACTTGCATAGGTTTGAGCTCAATCTTCATCTAAAATAAAATAACAACACCTAGGGTCAAGACCCTAGATCTGACCTAGGGAGGAGTGAATAAACAATATCCTCCAACTACCTACCAACAATAAATAAAATAACTAGGTTGTCAAGCCACATGTACAAGTCTCTAACATGAAAGCTCCAAGAAGGTGGGATGTCTCCATCAAAGTCGAGAGAAGATGTGTCAAAGATTCAACTTCTAGCCTCCCTAACCACAGATCTAGCTTTTGGCCTCCAAATTTAGCTTTTAGCATTTGAAACCTCTTATATCTCCCCCAAAGTGGAGTTTTAGCTCTCCAAGGTGAAATTTCCAAGTAAGAACCCTCAAAGAGTGGACAAGTAGGTCTCCAAGGTGAGAGTCCTATAATAATGCATAAAAATGTGTGCCATGTGGACTTAAGAGCTAGGGCACTCTCCACCATGGGCATACATCAATAATAATCTCCCCACAAAGTGCTCAAGCAATAAAGGTGGGGTGCTCCTCAAAACAAGTGGTCAAAACATGGCGAGAGTTTTCCAGTAACAGATTTTGATAACACCTTAACTCCATCAATTTTTGTCAAAATATTTATTAAGACAACAATTTAGAAATCTCACACCCATTGTACATTTAATGGAATTGATCTAACATAAATCTAAGCACTCTATCAAAAGTTGATTGCTCCTAAAGCTAGGTCACCCCTCAAAATATGCAATAAAACCTTAGATCTAGGATTTGGAACCTCCTAGATCTCCTCATATGTGAAACATCCTCATCAATGACATGGAAAGAAGAGAAATGGTCAAGGAAAACCCTCCAACACTAGACATGTAGCTCTCCAAGGTAGACATCCTCATCAACGGTATAAAAGAATGTGCAATGAAGAGTCTTTCCATGTTCACCTTCATATGTTGTATACATGAGCAACCTTACATATTTTGTGTCCAATGTTACTTAGTCTCTAATGGTTTAGATTTGCATTGATGCAAATGAATATATAATTTTGTAATAGAAATTTAATATTTATGTATTTTTATAATATCAATTCCTTGTTCAGATTTTTGTCCATATTTTGGTTGTTCCAGTTCTGGTTTTGATAATTTTGCTTTCGATAAGCACTCTCACATTATTACTGGTTGATTCCAATTGTTGTCCACAATGGCAAGCCTTCAAACAATATCCTCTAGTCAAATGCCATTAGATATTATCGAAGTGGGCATTAACAACAAAAAGCAATAGGAGAGAGGGACAGTGGCAGAATGAGAAAGTGCTAGCAACAATCCACTCTGATTACTACTGATAACAAGCAACAAAGGATGGGAGAGAGAAATGTAGCTTGGAGATTAAGCGGACAAGGAATTAGTTACTGTTGAATGCGAAGAATATAGTAACAATTGACAAGATGAAAAATATTAAGGAGATGGGAGGGATGCAAGATAACAGCCTATGCAAAACAAAAATGTAGAGAAAGCAAATGCAGGGAGCAATGGACTACAAATGAGGTGCTATTAGACAAAAATGGATTAGTGCAGTAAAGAAAAAATTGGCGGCAGGAATAGAAAGTACAAAGTGCGGCAGAAGTTGAAGTTGGGAGTGTTAGGTGGCAAACTGGAAGTAATACGACAATGTAGTACATCTGATTATTCCTTATTCCAAACAGAGAACATGGCAAACAGGGATAAACAAAATGATTTGAAATTTTTTTAGCTGAACCTAGCTACCAGTAATGTGTTTCTCTGCTCATTAAATAGTAGAAAATAAAGTACCGAATTACGTATGTAACATACAAAATAGTTAGTCTTCGAATAAGCATTTACCTTCATTGTTGTTTTCTGCCGAGGTCGGGGAAAGGGGAGTAGTACATGGAATTTGCCATTGAAAGGAATCAAAAAAAGTTTGGTGATCTGCATCCGGAAACGATTTCTTGAGATACTTTTCTACAGAACTCTTGCTCGTAAACCAGACTTGCCTCCTGCCACATTGCAGGGTCTTGGGCAAAATCAAGTACCTGTCCGCCCAAAACCCAGCTGCATTCCTCCTCCTTCCAACCTTCCATTTCCACTTATCTCCTGGATTTGGCCATTCATCTGGAGCGTAAGGAAAACCTTCTCCTCCCTGCGAAGGTCCCACAGGCTCCAAGGACACACTATCTAGGGTTTCTAGGGTTTCAAAATCCAAACGTGGTTTCTGTACATCGGGCGTTGAAAGAGCAGAATCAAAACAGCCTGGGCTGCTCGGAACTGATGCTCCATTCGCATCTAATTCCATTTCATCACAATCCCCGGTGGCGCCATTTCCTCTAATACTCCCCCTCATATTTGCATAATCTAGGGTCTCTGTCTCACTTTTCGACCGGTAATACGTTGCGAGCTCGAATCCTTCCACCTGCAAAGAATTGAGATTTTATGTCCAGGTGTCGTTGCAGAATCCACGGTTTCAGTCCGACTTTTTTCGATCGGTTCTACGTTGCGAAGTCAAACACGGCCTAGTTCTGAGAGTTGAGATTTTATTACAAAGCGTCAAACGGTCATTTGCTGTTACTGTTGGTGTCATGAAAACATACGTAGCCTGCGGTTCCATGGAGCCCACTTTTGTGCCATCTTTATGGTTCCATATAGCTTATTTGTAAGGTGAGGTAAATTAGATGAGCAAACAGCGCATCATAAAACTGAATCTCCCCTCTCCTCTTTTTTTTAAGGGATGCCGTAGTCTAACCAGTCAGAGGATTTGCCCAGAAAGTTATGAAAATTCCAGTTATATTTAGAGAAAATTTGGCAAGGATTTTTGTAAATCCAAGTGATAGTTGTTAAACTTCAGAATTTTAGGTGTTGTAAATGGTGGTAAGTTCATTTCCACTATCAAAAACACGATTCAAACACCGCTTCTACAAGATTTTTTGCCCGGATTCCGGCTGCTTTTCTCATCTGGGTAATTCCTCCGCCTCGGTAGACGACTCCATAATAGAGATTTATTCTAATTTTGGGTATCAATTTTTTCTGGAAAGTTAATTTTGAATAATATTATTTATATTTCTATATTTAAGTTTCTAGTCTTGATGATGAATCATACTTGTTGGTTCAAAAAATATTGGTCAAAAATTTCTTTTATTTATATTCTCATTAAGGGTTAGTTTAAGAGATTTTGAGTTAGATGTGAAGTTAATTGATATTGTTATTAGTTATTGTTGGTTTGAAAAACGTTGGCCAAAAATTTCTCTTATTTGATTTCTACCGAAAGACTTTGCTTAATTATTTATATTGTTATAGGTCTCAGTGGACGTTAACCACCATCATCATCATCATAAAACAACTATATTCTTATTAAGGATTAGTTTAAGTGATTTTGTGTTAGATGTGAAGTTATTTGATATTGTTATTAGTTATTGTTCATGAGTTGGACTATTTTCGGTTTTTTTGGGTTAATAGTTTAAGTGGTTTACTATTTATGAAATTTGGGGAGATATTGCCGAAATTTTCGTGCGCTCATTCCAAGTAAAATAAACAAATAAATTTCACATTTTTTATATATAAATATTTTAATTTTTAATTTTATTAAAATGTGAGAAAATCTTTTTCTAGTTTTCATTCCAAATAAAATAAATAAATTTCAATTTTTATATATATAAATATTTTGATTTTTAATTTTATTAAAATTATCATATTATATAATATATAATAAAAATAAGATATATTAAAAGAAAATTATCATTTATATATATAATTTAGAAGTCGTCTAATTATTATAAGCTTTGAAGTTTTCTACTTGAACGTAATGAAATTTTTTGGTCAAATCTAGATCTTTGTTATTTAGAACCCTTTAAAACCTATAAAAAAAAATATACTATAGCATTAATTTTAATTAAAAATAAAAAATAAATTATTATAAATAATTTTAATTAAAAATAAAAATAAAATTATTATAAATATTTTTTTTTTTTAAGGTAAAATGAATTTTACTTTATAATTATTATTTATATTTTAATGTTTCATAGAAATTTTCTTAATTATCTATTTACTATTGGAAGTGATATTAAATATATTATTTATTTAGTATAATATATATAATATATTATCTCGGATGATCAGGCCAATAGTTTACTCATACTACCTAGTTTTGCTTCTTTCCAAGTAAAATAAATAAATCTTACATTTTCATATATAAAATATTTTAATTTTAACTTGGTTTTGGAGTTTTAATTTTAATTGTGGAAGGCTTTTTATTTCAACTTAAGGTGGATGAGGATTTGTTGACTTTTTTTTTTTTTTTAATTGAAGGCCTAGATTGATTCTCGAGGGAATATGCTCAGAATATGCTTAATCTTAATGTTTATCAATGGTTGTAGTGTATTAAAGAGTTTGTTAAGTTGCAATGACTTTTAATAAATTTAAAAAATTATATTTGTGCCAGGTGGCTCCTGCCCACCAATTTCTTAGGGATTTGAGATTATTCCAATTCTAATAAGTTCATCATTATTATTTATAACATTCATTTATATATAAGCAAATTTTATTTAGCAAAATGGTCAATTATTTTTAATAAATTTAAACAATTATATTCATGCCACGTGGCTTCTCACCCACCAATTTCCTAGGAATTTGAAATTATCCCAATTCTAATCATTTTCTTCCTAATGAGTTCCTTATTATCATTAATAGCATTCATTTATAATTCCTTTTTTTTCTTAAGTTAAAGTTGACCCATAAAACTTTTATACATTGTTAATTAGGTAAATGTGTGCAATAGTAAGTAGTTTATCTATTATACGTTTTGGAAAGTGTTTCGGCATATTTTTGGGTCTAATTTGTTCAAAATATGACAGTGATTTATTGGAATCACAAGTTTGAGTTGTGAACTCTCCATTATTTGAGTGCCTCAGGGTTTGGGTGTTAAATCCACATATGCATTCAAAAACTCATTTTAAACAACAAAGATCAAGATTTGACCAAAAAAAATCAGGCCATATTGGAGCCAAAAACTCCAAAACTTATCATGTTTAAACAAGGCCTATATGTATGACATTTTTCATTTAAAATACTATATATATTATATATAATGATGACAATGATTAACATCGAGTAAGACCAATATGGTCTATAGACCTTAAGAAAGTAAGAGATTAATTAAAATTCTTTAAAAAATTATATTTATGGTTGAAAAAAAAAAGAGAGAATCGTACTTAGATCGCCCGAGTTCGGCAATCGAAGAGAAAGGGTTTTTCATCTTCAACTCTCTTCGCAACCCAAAGGTGACAAACTCTTTAGTCCCAAGGTGTTTTGGGAATACGCAAACGACAAGTTTCACTTTGAAGCTCAAGAGAATGGTCCTATTCTGGGCAATATTCATTTTCTTTTTAGTACTAATCATGGCAAAAAGATAATTTTGGTCTTCGAGATTAGGGTTGATTACCTCTTTATAATACTTTAGCTTCCTTTTTCCCTCTAACTCTTTATGCTCTCACAACTTATCATTAAATTTGGAAGTAATAATATTTTTGATATTATTCTTATCCTTCAAGATGATCTCCTCCTTTACCCTCAAGGGCATCCTTATGTCAGGCTTAGTTGAGCTGAAGGTAAGAATTTTGGTTGAGTTAAAAGCAATTTTAGGCTAACTCTTGGCTTTTTGATATATATATATATATATATATAGTTTAAAGAAAAAAAAATTGTAAGTAATAAATTTGTATTATACATTTATTAATTAAATTTGTGTATGAAATTTTAAAATATAATAGTTATAATTATTATTTATATTTTATATATATATCATAATTTTATATATAGAAATATTTTTATTTTTAATTGTATGTTTATTTATTAAAGTGATATTAAATATATTGTATATTTCTTTTTAATTTTAATTTATTTGAAATTATATTTTTAACTTAAATTTAAGAGTTTAGTTGAACATCTCCCCATATTAAGATGTAGAATGCTTACTAAAACATTATGTGTGTGTGTGTGTGTGTGTGTGTGTTAAGGCACTCCTTCCGATAGGTCACTGGTTCAAATCCCCCGTGGGTGCTTACCTACCAAAAAAATACATACATACATATATATATATATATATATATATATGAAAAATGACATATCTATGTATAACCACGGTAGATCCATCTTTACTATCGATCTTATAAGTCTTGAGATCAAATCCCTTAAGGTGCAAACCTCCTATTTGATCCCTCTTGACGCTTGATTTATACAAAATTAAGATGGATCTGAGCTGGTTTCATATATATACATATTAATTCTAAAAAAAAATTAATGTAATTTAATTGAGTATATATATATATATATATATATCAAATCCCTCAAGGTGCAAACCTCCTATTTGATCCCTCTTAATGCTTGATTTATACAAAATTAAGATGGATCTAAGCTCATTTCATATATATACATATTAATTCTAATTTGCACCTCCCTTTTCCCATTCCCCATGGCATTCCTCCCTTGCAAGCATTGCTTTGTCATTGGTTCGTGGTGCTCCATCTGTGATGTGTTAGGTGTGTATTTTCACTCGGTTCTGTCGTCGTGGCTTGCTCCGGGGTTCACTGCTCAAGGTTTTGCACTATCATTTAATTGTTTATGGCCACTGTGGGAAGAGTTGAAGGAGCGAAGGGTTGGGGGGTCGAACTTACTGCTCAACCCTCTAGTTTGTGCCTTTTCTTTTTGTTGTCAGGGTTTTGTCGACATCTTTTGGTTGGGACTTATCTACTGTGGGTTTTTAGTTGCTCTATTGGTGGCCTCTTACATGTTTTTTGTGGCCTTCTTAGCTTTCACTGACGTTGTTGTCATCATCTCTAGACCGGTTTTGCTTGTGTGTATGGTTGTGTCGCGACTCTACCTCCTTTCGCTGCGTTTTCTTGCCTATTTCAGAGGATGTCTTCAATGTTGGACAAATCGTTGTTGTTGTGGGTTTTTCAATGGCCTTTGATGCCCTTTTTTTGTTTTTTTTTGTGGGCTGGTTTTGGGCCTCTCTCAGGAGTTAGCAAGGTACCTTGTGCCTTTCCTTTTGAGTTTACATTTGCTAGGGTTTTCTAAACTTATGTATGCCACTTTTTGTGGCAATGTTTTATTGCCCAATTCTTATATTTTTAAATCAGTCGTGAGGTGTTATTGCTCGAATCTGTTTCAACATGTGAAAAATGTAACTTTGTTCTTTCCTTGTGTCAGGCCAATAGGTAACTCCTCAAATGAATTGTGTTTTTCCATTAAAGTTGATCATAGATATATACATGGAGGGAGAGACTATTGGGCTTCATCTCCCAGTGTCTCTTCATATTCCAACTCTCCTTATTTTCTATTTACATTATTTTACACATATTCACCTAATCCCAATGATTAGGTGTCAACATTCCCCCCCTTAATTTGAAGGGATGTTGGTGAGTCCAAGCATCATTTTGAATCTTTCGAACATTTCTCTTCCAAGCGCTTTGGGGAAGATGTCTGCAATCTGCTCATTTGTGGAACAATGGCGTAGATGGATTTTCTTGGCCTCAACATGATGTCAAATCAAATGGTATTTTGTATTGATGTGCTTCGTTCGATCATGGAAATTTGGGTTCTTGGCCAACTTTATTACAGAAGTGTTATCAATCATGAGTGGAGTTGAATGTGCTTATTTCACCTGCAAATATTCCATAATTTTCACAAGCCACACAATTTCCTTTGTTGCTTCAGTTGTTGCCACATATTCAGCCTCTATTGTGGAATCTACTGGAACTGATTGTTTGTTTGACCTCTAGGAGACAACTCTTGGTCCAAGACTCATAACATAACCTGAAGTAGATACCCCAATTTCTTTATCTCCATCGAAGAATGAACCAGAGTATCCAATCAAGCTGAAGTCGGCCATCTATGTATACTTAAGTCCAAAGTCTTGAGTTCCCTTCAAGTACTTTAGAACTCTTTTTGCAGCAGACCAATGTCCCTCACAAGGCTTTTGCATAAACCTGGAGAGGATTCCAATAGCAAATGAAATGGTTGGTCTGGTAGTAGTCAAGTTGTTGAGACTTCCTACAAGTTGTCTATACTTTGTTGCATCCTCGAATTCTTTTCCTTCAATGGATGTGAGATTTAAGTTCTGTCCCATTGGAGTAGTCAAAGGATTGCACTCAGCCATGCTAAGCTTGTTCAACAGATCTCCAATGTACTTTTTCTGAGAGAGGAATATAAACTTCGGATCTTGAGTTACTTCAATACCAATATAGTAGTGAACATACCCCAAATCTGTCATTTCAAAACCTTTCTTCAATTCTTTCTTTATGGATGCAATATAGTTCTCATTGTTCCCTATCATCAAAAGATCATCTACATACACCACGAGATATACAATTCTTTTGCCAACTTTCTTAACAAACAAATTTGCATCATCAAGATCATAATGTTTGAAGTTGAGTTTCAGAAGATCCTCCGTTAAATTCTCGTACCAGGCTCGCGGTGCTCGCTTGAGGCCATACAAGGATTTTACAAGCTTGCATATTTTATGTTCTTGACCCTTCATAACAAATCTTCTGCCTGGGACATAAAAACATTCTCTTTCAGATCTCCATTCAAGAAAGAAATTTTTACATCCACTTGATGGACTTTCCAACCATTTTGAGCTGCCAAGGCAAAGAGTGTCAGGATGGTAGCCCATTTTGTTGTGGGGGGGAAGTTTCGTCATAGTCAACCCCTTCCCTTTGTGCAAAACCTTTTGCCACAAGCCTGACTTTGTGCTTGTCGAGTGAGCCATCAGCTTTATACTTGTTCTTGTAAACGCACTTTCATCCTATTGGTTTGGTTCCCAATGGAGGATCAACCAATTTCTAAGGGCCATTCTTTATCAAGGCATCATACTCTTTTTGCATCGCTTCTTTCCATTCATCATGAGAAGTGACTTCTTTGAAGAAAGTTGGTTCAAAATATGTGGACAAATTCAGTTCATAATCATAAGAAACATCCATATCAAGAGGTGAATCAGAATTGTCTACATCACCTCCATTCTGTCTAGTAGAGCTCATTGTTCATGTCTTTCCAACCTCATCAAGATGAACACTTTCAAGTGTCTTTGTCAGCCATTTTGGAGGACATCTTTGAGATGGCCTAGCCTGCTCAGTTTACTGAGTTGAGGCTGAATCAAGATTTAGTCTCCCAAATATGTCAATCGCATCACTCAAAGTGTCATCAGTGGCTAGAGCTTCATGAGGGGGAGAGAGTGCTTCAGAAGAAGATTCCACAAATTGATCCAGTATAGGAATCCCCACTTCAAGATGTGGAATCTCATTATCAAATTCTTGAAAATATTTAGCATGTCCAAATCTATCCAAGCGATCAAGTTGCCGCTCAACAACATTATCATCCTTGGAAGATTTAAGAAAGATCACATCTCTAGACACTACAAACTTCTTATTAACTTCGTCATATAGAAGGTATGCTTTGGAGGTATTTGAATACCCCAAGAAGATACACTTACAACTCCTTGTACCAAGTTTGTTTCTTTGTTCCTTGGGTATCAAGGCATAACAGGTGGAAGCAAAGACCCTGGGATGCTTTACCGAAGGAATGTGGCCATACTACATTTCATAAGGAGTCTTGTTCCTAATAGCATTAGATGGACATATATTATTTACATACATAACACATAGAACTAAATCAGCCCAGAACATAAAATTTTACATTCTTGAAAAACATCATGGAACATACCATATTTAAGATTGTCTTGTTCATTCTTTCAGGTACTCTGTTCTGTTGGGGATTATAAGGCACAATTGTTTGATGTTTGATCCCATGCTTGCGAAGGTAGTTTTCAAATTCATTTGAAGTGTATTTTTTTCTACTATCAGTGTGAATATAGCCAATACGAGATTGTGCATCATTTTCAATCCATGCATGAAAGTTATTGAATGTTTGAAAAGCATCAGATTTGTTCTTCAATAAATAAACCTAACACATTATGGTGTAGTCATCAATAAATGTCATCATATATTTATTTCCATTTGCAGAAGGAACATGCATTGGGCCACATAAGTCTGAATGAATAAGTTCAAGTTTTATATGTTCTCTAGAATGTGAATCATGAAAAGATTGTTTGTTGTGCTTTCCTAAGATATAATCATCACATTACTTAAGTTTCCTAGGAATTGTAGGCACACCAGTAACACCACTTTTCTTCAACATACGAAGGTTGTCATAATTCAAGTGTCCAAATAAAGCATGCCATAAAAGACTTGATGGAAATGTACCTTCATCATAACGAGAACTGTATGAGAAGTTATGTGCATGAGCAGAGGTTCCTTGCAGCTTCATAAGTCTTTCTTCTTCTATCACCATCATGACAAGTATGTGATATGATGCTTTTCTAACCTCAACCTTGCCATCAAACATATGAATGGAGTGTTCTTGTTGGCGAATGTGGACTAAAGGCAACAAGTTTATCCTGAACTCCGGGAGATATAAAACATCACGCAGAAGAAAGCTTGGAGACTAGGCAGTTTGAGCCTGATGGTGCCAAGCCCTAATGGCTTGAGTTTTGACTTGTCTGTAAAGTATACTGCTCCATCAACATTGTCAGTAAATTCTTCAAAAAAATCTCTTCTAAAAGTCATCTGGAAAGTTGCCCCTAAATCAAACAACCAATCATTTTTCCAAGAAGCAAGTGAAGCATTAAATAAGTCTTCAATTACTCCAATATTGCAATGTGCCACAACATAGTGAGCGGATTCGGGTGCTTCACCTTTCCCTTTGTCATTGGTTTTACCTTTGGCTTCATTTCTTTCTTCCTCAATTTTGTCCCAAGGCACCTTACATGTGGATGCATCATGTCCATATTTATTGCAATGTATGCAATGAAGATCAGACTTTTCTCCTTGGAACTGTCTGCCTCCCCTGCCTCTAAAATTCCTTCTTCCTCTTCCTCTTCGGCCACCTCTTCCTCTAAAAGAATCTTGTACATGATTCTTCTCTCTATGTGCAAAACACACATCTTCTTCACAATACTGAGCAGTGTCTTCTTCCCAAAAGCCTTCTCTCTCTCAGCAAACTTCTTCTCAAGGGAGTCAAAAGTAATATCCTTGAGGTTTCCACTTTTTTGCAATGACTCAAGATAATTGAATAAGTGGGATATAGTGTCTTGACATAAGCTATGAGAGGAATGTTTATTTGAACACCAATGGTTTTTGTATCATGCATAATGGATCTAACTTCTGATGTTAAAGCAAGAGGGTCATCATTTTTCAATTAAAGACAGAACAATTTAATCATCAATTAGACAACTTCAAGTTCAAAGTGTGAGTCATACAGCTCCTTCAACTTCTCTAAGGCTTCAAAAGAATTTGAAAATGGTGGAATATGGCAACTCACCTCTTCATTTACAGATGTTGCAATCAAGGCATAGGCTTTGTTGTTCTTATTTTCCCAAATGGCAATCTCCTTATCTGAGTTGGGCTTTGCAGGTTCAGTATCTCCTTCTTTTACACAAACTCCTTTCCACAACTCATTGAAAATGAGAGTGTGTTTTATCTTCCTTGACCATTCAGGATAGTTTTCTTTTCCATAGAGAACTATTCTGACAATTGATATCAATGAATGCATTAAAAATATGTGTACTATGTAAAATGTACTTTGCTGCCAATATATAAAAAAATTGCACTTATGGTGTAAAAAACTGCACTCTAGTAGCAATATTCTGAAAAATACAATTATAGTGGCAATATATATGACAAAGGTATTATTGGGGGAGGGGTTATATTGGGGAGGTATTATCTAGACAGAGCGGAGTTAATGTATGGGGGAGGTATTAACTGTTTGGGGTGTTATGGTGCAAGAGTCGGGCTATGGAGAGGTGGGCAACATTCAACGTATGTTGTAATGGGAGTGTGGTGGTATGGGAGCAACCAATATGGCGTTATATATATTAAAATCACACTTATATATTAATAACCACAACTATTAAAAACGAGAGTGGAGCGGAGTGGTATGGTGGTTTCAGGTGTTGCAATAGGAGGTATGTGGGACACAACAACAAGAGGTATATATAACTGGGTGTTGGGAGCGGTATATATATAAGAGCGTAACGTAACCAAAGCTATATGATAGTTTGGAGGAGTAACCGGTGGTATGGTGTATAATTGTAGGTGGTATTCAGGATGCAACAACCAAAGGAGAGGACCAGTGGTGTGCAGAGGAGGAGAGGTGATGGTATGACAACATTCAACGTTAATATGGTATCACAGTCACGCCAATACGCCAATATAGGTGCAGAAGGACCGGGTTTGGATTGACATCAATGCATACCATACACCACACGACCTTCAAAAAAAAATCTCAACTCACAACATACACACAACACCAGTGTTGTAGAAATTACATGCGGAGACAAGACTGCTTCAATGCATTTCCAAGTCTGCTTCAAAAGCTTCACCATAGATTCAAAAACAACAGATTGATAAAATAGAAACAAACCATTGGTGACCATCAAAATTTCAATGCTCCATTCCATGAATACATTCACATCATATATATGAGCCAACACGCCAGTATTTGAACACAGAGATTCAAAGTTGCAGACTATTGTTTCAACGCTTCAACTTCAAGGTTTTGACCAACTTACATCCCAGCATTCAACCAAACACACATGAGATTAATTCAACATACAAGAAGGAGACACCAACGGATAGAGGACAAAGCATTCAATAGACAAATGACAAAGCATGGAATCTAGACAAATTTTCTGTCAAGGGAGAGAGTAGTTACTGAACAAAAAACATTAAACTAGGACCTGTAGCTCTAATACCATGTCAGGGTAGGAGGTAACTCCTCAAATGAATTGTGTTTTTCCATTAAGGTTGATCATAGATATACACATGGAGGGAGAGACTCTTGGGCTTCATCTCCTAGTGTCTCTTCATATTCCAACTCTCCTTATTTTCTATTTACACTATTTTATACATATTCACCCAATCTTAATTATTAGGTGTCAACACCAATAAAATTACGGGCTTCTTTTCTTATGAAAAAAATTGAAAGAGTCAAAATGTTTAGATAACGCAACATAACAGGACATTACAACATCCCTTCCATACTCGGTTGGAGAGCACCTTTCAGCGGAATCAAGTTATGCATATCATATTAAAAAATAAAATTATACAAATTGTTAAATATATCTAATAAAAATGCAAAGTACATATATATGTAACTATATGTATTATCATGGTTTTAATAAAACCAGGTTGGATCCATATTAACTCTGGATCTACCAAGCATCTCGAGGGATCAAATCTTTTGAGGTGTAAATCTCTTTTAGAATGAAAAGAGATTTGATCACTTGGTAGATTTGGAGTTAAGATGGACCTAGGTTGGTTTTTATGTGGGTGCGTGTGTTTTGATTTAGCATTTTATTTCTATATAATGTTTATCTAAATCAATATTTATGTTGATAGGCATGTCTATTTTGGAAAAGAGCTTCCAGAATTTTAATTTAATTATCAATAATTATTAACTTGATGATATGGATTTCACCTCTATATAATATTCTAAAATATTCTAAGTAATATACATAAATTGAAAGCTAAAATTTATTACCAAAACAGTTATGCCATTTTTTCCCTTTTAATTAAATAAAAAAAAAATATCATATGAACAAGTGTCATATCAAATGAGTTATGGTATTTTGGGCATGTGTATTGATAAACCATCGTATTGGCCCATGGTATTGTAACAAATCCTATTTACAGATTAAGAATCCCTATGATAAAATGAGGATAAATATCCATGGTTAAAAATCTTGTTACATGTGTGTTTTTTTTTAATGTATACATGCTTAACTTACATACTAGCCTGGATCCATCTTAACTGTGAATCTACCAAGTGCCTAGAGGGATCAAATCCCTTTTCACTCTAAAAGAGGTTTGCATGTCAAGAAATTTTATCCCGCTGGGGCTTGGTAGATCTGGAATTAAGATGGATATAGGCTAGTTTAATTATTAATTATGAATAATTTTAATTTTAATATAAGTAATTTTTTTTTATTTTTTTTTGAACCGATTGAGCGGAAGGCGGAGCTGGAACCCTTGGTGATGGCGGTAAAACCCTAGGTTACTATGGAGACTTGGTCCTGTAACCTCGCGGCGGATACTATGGCATTCTCTGGGGGTTAACCACGCGGGTCTGACCGCGTTTACTGAACAAACATTTAGTTTGACCTCGTGACCCATACTAGGCTGTCTGCTGCAGTTGGTTTTTTGCCCATCTTTTGCGAACTTCGTTTCTACAGTATTGTTACTCTCCCCTGGTATTACGGAGGTCAGTTTACTGTCGGTCAGCGATGGTAGAAGAGGACCTCGTGGACTACGAGGAGGACCCGATGCTCGAACAAGAGATCTGGTCTCATCAAGCTGGACCCGACACTGGTCCCAGGCAAACAAAAGCTCATCGGGCGACAGATGCACTACCGACGCCGCAACACACGCCCTCCACCGGAAAATGGCTCCCTCCTACTGTCAACATTGAAGACCTCCCCGGGTTGGAATGCCCTCCACTCTCACCAGCTACCTTAAACCTGCTCGGCACCAGTCTACAGGCCTCACCCACTTTCAACTCTCCCCTGGCCCCGTTTCTGCATCCTTCCATGCCACTGAACGCACCTTCCTACTCATTCGCTCCGACTAGCCCTTCAAACCCCACGCACCCCGCTCAATCCTACGCGCATCCGGGCTCCTGCAGTGGTAACCCTAATTCACCGATTCGGTCTGGGTGCTTTAGCTCGCCCATCCCAAACCCTAGACCTGCATTGTCTACCCCTCACCGCTCCTCGGAAGCGTGCAGAAGTTTACTTAGGGAGCACCCTACAGGCCGGCGCACGGACAAGCCCAAAAAGGGCCGGTGCCTCAGAGCGGTGGACTCAGACATAAACCTGACCTTCGGTGAAGACGTTCCTATGGGAGATGCATTGGACACGGCGAGGAAGGTTCTTGTTGGGTGAGTTCGTGGCAGGAACTATTCGGTGGAGCGCCTCCGTCAATGGACCATGGAAGTATGGGGCTCTTTGTTGAAGGAACTCCCTGTTATTAGGGTTTTGGCTAGAGGTTGGTTTTCCCTCCGCTTTCACAGGGAGGAGTACACAGACTGGATTCTATCCCGCTACTGGCATATTGAGTTAGCTCCTGTGCTACTCAAGAGATGGGATCCTCTTTTCAATCCGGAGCACGAATAGTTAGGAGCAGGACCTATTTGGGTCAGACTACCAGGTTTACCCATGCAGTTCTGGACCCCCCAGGTATTCAAACGTATCGGCGACGCACTAGGGACTTACCTTGAGCATGATCAGTCCTATGAGAAAACTGGAATCATGACCATGGCAAGGATTTTGGTCCACCTTGATACCAGGGAGGGACTTGAAGAGAAAATCACATTACACAGGCGACATTTCTCTCGTCGACAGCTCCTTGACTATGAAGGAGTCCCTTTCCGTTGTAGGAGGTGCCACAAAGTGGGTCACCTGTACAAGGACTGTCCGCTACTTTCATCACTGACATCAGAGACCTCTCGCGGGGCAAAACATCATCTCTCGAAGGAGCAGAACATGTGTGAACAACAACAAGGACCTGCACCACCAGAGGTTGCGGCTGGGGTGACACAGAAGGTAAAGAATCCACGAAAGACTCCTCCCTCTCCACCTTGTACGCGCTCCAGATCTGCAGCGAGATCGGCTCCCCATCCGGGGAACAAAATGAAATTGCAGACAAGCTTTTGAAAGAAGTGACGCATCACCCTCTAGGAGAGTGGATGATCGCAAAGCATACACCAGAAGGAACCTTTTGCTACTTTCACAGGCCATACAATGACAAGATACTACAGAGGGGGAACAACCCCTAAATATTCAACATTTTTGTTAAATTTTTGTTCATAAACAATTTAAATTTTGAGCTGATGTATATATATACAGACTACAGTCTCTCACCCACGAGGGTGAATTTTTTATTTCTATTTATGGTCGTGGACCAGAACAACACACCCCACAGGGTCTCATTGTAAATACTAAGTTTTGACTGTGTTTTGACGGTCATGGTACAACATATGCCAATGGGCATCTACAACATGTAATTTCACCTAAATGAAATGTAGAAATTTTGAATAATATGACACTTATTCACAGAGATTATCCTGATTATACACTATTGCAGAATGCATGCATAATACATAACCTCCTCTACGTTGATCATCAATTTTGCGGAATTAAAAACATTGAAACATCAATCGCATGCGCACATTAACACAGTATGTAACTCGGGGAAAGCATACAGCTGAAAACCCCCAACTATCTGTATATTATAATGATAGAGAACATGTAACAATACATAGTATAATACTCCTCACAAGTACTCAGTACTATCTCCACCTGCTACACACAAACTAGCTCAGATCTAAATCAAGTCACAGGTTCAAATCTCCTCCGCTGTCTGCCTGCCTCTACTGCGCAATCCAATGTGAGAATAGGAATGATCCAAGTTCGAATTCCCTTTTGTTGTACCACGCAATCCTCATTGGCAATCTCCATCAATGATTGTGCAAATCTCATGCACAACTATAGTCACAACTGATAGCAGTCTCACTCTTTCACCCACCTCTAACACTTGTCTCCACTGAACTGTCCATGCACTGAGTTAACTGATGTATTCTTTAGTTGCTTTATGAGTTAATAATTAGTGAATTAATTAATAATTAATTCACATCACTCATCACTAGTGTATTCTGCAGTTAGACTAAATACAACTAGTTCAACCAAGTCAAACTGAACACAACTCCATCAACTCCTCAATCAACTCCACCAAACTCAATCACTTGAGTTCTAACTGAATTCCATCATGCAATAGCTCAACTGACCCATAAGAAAAGCGTATTTCCTTCTGGCAGTTGCATGTGCCACATCTGTAGCTCGAACTGAAGTGCTCCAAGAGGATAAGATAATGTTTATAGTCCAAATATTATTAAGAGCTAATAATATTCGACTGTTCTATTTTTAGCCTGGCAGTCTAAAAATAGACTCCGCCCATATGTCTAAAAATAGACATAGTCTAAAAATAGACATAGTCTAAAAATAGACTTTGCGCCAAAAATAGCCTGCGGGCCCACTTAGTGAAGGCGACTCCTTTCCACTAAGCTCCATCATCTTGTTGCATTTTCAACACTCCCTCTCAACAAGATATGGATTATCTGCAACCCCTATCCTGCAACTCTGGAATGTTCTGCATGCAACACATTTGCCTGGGCCACTTGCTCCAACAACACTTGGAACAAAAAAACACTCCCAACTGACCACTCTGTTGGGTTAGGAACATACTCTGATGCTGAAGCTCTACCTGCTGCTGACAAGTGCTCCCTCTCTGACATCTACGCTACTGCAACATCTCCATGCATCTCGCACCATTGCACACTTCTCTGTGCCACCTAGCACTGTGCAAAACACTTGTGCCTCTCGCATTGTTGCAGCCTGCTAGCTATGCGCTGTCCTGGGATTCCCTACACTATCGCTCCATCCGCATCTGTCTCTACCCAATCAGTTAGTTCCTGCTACTCCACATCGGGGCTCCCGTAGCAAGGTCTCATCCAAGAGGTTGGGTACCTCAAGGATCCTGCCCCTCCTCCTTGGGACGATCAATCCACATCACCCCACCTCCTACCTGGAGGTATGGCTGCATGTGATCCCTCAGCCCACCTAGCTCGAATTTTCCCCCTACTGGAGGTCTCTGCATGAGTATATGTCTCTACTCGATCTCCTCTCAGCTTCCCTTATTGTGGCTGCTCCACAACCTCCTGAAGCTGCTGCACCAATTGTGGCTCCTCCACAATCGTCTGAGACTTCTTCTGGCTCTGCATGTTGAGAGGTAATATACGCTCCCTCTCAACCACCAAGTCTCCATTAGTTGCCTCGCTGCTCAAGGCTTTGCATGCATCTTGAACCTCAAGAGCATACAGGTTCTTGACCCATGAACCAATCTGCTTCACCTGTCTAGTGATGATGTGTCTAAGGAAAACCTTTCCCTTACTGAAGACTACATCACAGCCTCTGTCTTCCAGCATCGCGATCGACACCAAGTTTCTCTCTAGTCCTGGTACATACTTGACATCGGTCAAGGTAAGGCGAGCTCCATGCTCCCTCTGAAAAATAACCGTGCCTACACCTGAGACACAATACTTCTCATCATTACCCATCGCTATGAGTATCTGGAGATCTTTCTCCTCCAAAGTACTGAACAAACTCTTGTCACCGTCATGTGGAAAGAAGCTCCACTGTCAAGAAACCAACCACTTCCCACCATGGATGAAACCATGCATACAAAGAGTGTGAAATCCAACTCAAACTGTGAAGCAAGTGCCTCACCTTCAGATCCTTCCCCGGATCCCTTCTTGGATTTCCTCCGTGGACAATTTGCAGCATAATGGCCCACCTCATGACAACAAAAGCATTGCACTTTTGATTTGTCAACCTTCTTCCCATCATTGGAAGAACTGGATTCGGAAAGAGAACCCTTCTCCTTCCCCTTCTTTGCTTTGGCAGCCAAAGCGCAATTTTCTTCATCAGTTGCCTTTGATGAAGATCCGTCCCTGGTATTCCTCCTGATCTCCTCTTGCACAAGATCTGACCAAAGTCTCTCCCATCCTGGCAATTTCTCCCGACCATTGACAGAGTCCTGATAGGAATGCCAACTCTTCGGAAGGCCAAGTAGAGCCAAACTCACCAAGTCCTCATCATCGACAGTCACCCCCACACTTCCCAGCTCATCCCTGCACTGAGTGAACTTCGTGAAATACTTGGGCATACTGTCTCCTTTCTCACACTTAATGTTTCTGAGTTTATCCTTGAGCGCCAACTTCCTCTGGTCGCTCTTGCTTTGGAATAAATCTGTCAACGCTTTCCACATCAAGTATGGAGAAGCCTTTCCATGCAGGCTGGACATAATGTGATCCTTCACGCCCTCCAACAGAATCCTTCGACACTTTGCTGTCTTCTTTTGCCAAACCTCAATGTGAGCAACATCAGTAGGCTTTGGGACCTCAGCCTCTATGAACTCCTTCAGCCCATTGTCATTTAACACCGCCTCCATCTTGTCTTTCCATGCAATATAATTCGAGCTGCCCTCAAGAGCATACTCCAATCGCAAACCGTTGAAAGACATTTCAACTTTGACACCAAGAAAACACTGCTGCAAATTCGAATTCCACCAGCTCAAAACTCAACTGCTTCTGATCTAAAATTCGTGAGAACAAAGTATTTCTCGTACAGAGATTGACTGTATGGGCTTTTATCGGATATCTCACCTTCCAAAGGAAGGATGAATCCAGAGGCTACCTGGCCCGATTACAGACTCTGCCTGAAGAAATAAAATGTAATCACTTTCTGAATAATAGATCCGATGATCAACTCTGCTCTGATACCATGTAGAAATTTTGAATAATATGACACTTATTCACAGAGATTATCCTGATTATACACTATTTCGGAATGCATGCATAATACATAACCTCCTCTACGTTGATAATCAATTTTGCGAAATTAAAAATAATGAAACATCAATCGCATGCGCACATTAACACAATATGTAACCCGGGGAAAGCATACAGCTGAAAACCCCCAACTATCTGTATATTGTAATGATAGAGAACATGTAACAATACATAGTACAATACTCCTCACAAGTACTCAATATTATCTCCACTTGCTACACACAAACTAGCTCAGATCTGAATCAAGTCACAGGTTCAAATCTCCTCCACTGTTTGCCTGCCTCTACTACGCAATCCAATGTGAGAATAGGAATGATCCAAGTTCGAATTCCCTTTTGGTGTACCACCCAATCCTCATTGGCAATCTCCATCAATGATTGTGCAAATCTCATGCACAGCTATAGTCACAACTGATAGCAGTCTCACTCTTTCACCCACCTCTAACACTTGTCTCCACTGAACTGTCCATGCACTGAGTTAACTGATGTATTCTTTAGTTGCTTTATGAGTTAATAATTAGTGAATTAATTAATAATGAATTCACATCACTCATCACTAGTGTATTCTGCAGTTAGAATAAATACAACTAGTTCAACCAAGTCAAACTGAACACAACTCCATCAACTCCTCAATCAACTCCACCAAACTCAATCACTTGAGTTCTAACTGAAGTCCATCATGCAATAGCTCAACTAACCCATAAGAAAAGCGTATTTCCTTCTGGCAGTTGCATGTGCCACATCCGTAGCTCGAACTGAAGTGCTCCAAGAGGATAAGATAATGTTTATAGTCCAAATATTATTAAGAGCTAATAATATTCGACTGTTCTATTTTTAGCCTGGCAATCTAAAAATAGACTCCACCCATATGTCTAAAAATAGAAATCCATCTATTTTTACCAACATGACCAATCATCCACAAATAGTATCCTGCAACTCATAGACCATGATCCATATGTCTAAAAATAGACATAGTCTAAAAATAGACTTTGCGCCAAAAATAACCTGTGGGCCCACTTAGTGAAGGCGACTCCTTTCCACTAAGCTCCATCATCTTGTTGCATTTTCAACATGAAATTATGAATTTTCTTTCAGGGAAAAAAGTAATTTTTTATTTTATTTTATTTTAAACGAGCCAAAATGTTATACAGGACACTACAACATCTCTACCATACTCGGTGACCTCCTCTCGGGGCAATAAAAAATAAAAATATATTTATAAATAGAGATGTGAAATTTATATAGAATAAATAATATTATTAAGAACTCGTATAGATCTATTTTAACTCTCGATGGATCTAGAGTTAAGATGGATCTATGTTGATTATATATAGAGAACTGAACACATGACCTCTCAATAGCAAAGGTGTTTTAGCGACGAGGACTCCGCCAATTGAGCTATCCTCGGGGCATTTCTTTTCTATTGGTTCACTGTCCCTGGAGATTGGTGGTCGTTATGTCCATGAAATAATTGTACTAGGCATATATGCCCAAAAGGATTACTTCTTATTGGCTCAACCACAAAGGCTGACCCCGAGAGTGTCAAGAGAATTGAACCCGTGACTTCTCAATAACAAAGGCGCTTTAACAATGGGGACTCATTTGTGAAACTAATTGGACATCATAAACTTTTGTTACATTAGACTAATCACACAATAAATACATCAATCATTGGTTGAAGATAGTAATTCTATCTTAACCACATAATAAAAAACACCAAAGTAAGAGCTATATTATTTGGACCAAATCTCTCAAATCCAACTAATTAACAATTATACAACTCACACAACAATAATATTTAATGATAAGGAATATCACTCAAGATATACAAGACAAGTAAAATGAAGCTTAATTTATAGTTTATATATTTCACATTTTTATATATAAAAATATTCTTATTTCATTTTTTTTAATAATTGGATGTCACTATTACATTAGATACAACTATTTCATAAATGCCACAAACTAGCGAATTGCAATTTGCAACAATGTCTCAGAAAATTTAAACCCACATGTTTAAGAGAATAAATAATTCACCAAATCACTTAAACTAAAATCCTTCGATAAAAATATCATTATCTCAAATTGCATATTTATTAATTAAATTTATCAATTAAATCTACATTAATTTTTTTTTCCATAAATATAATTAATTCAACATTAATTTTCTTGAGTGAATATCATTGGGTTGCCTCCGCGCAATAAAGACAAAACTTTTGTGTAAAGAAAAGAAATTCTTTCGACACATTCCTTCAATAATCATTATTCATAATTCATTTCAACAAGGGATAATTATAAGAAGGAAAAATATATCAATTTAGTTGCGTTTCTTATGAATATGTAATTTTAGTGTCATTCTAAGTATATTTATCGAATATGTTAAAGTTTTTTTAAGAATGACAAGTTTCGTGTGGTTTGTAATTATATATTGATTTTAAATTTGGTGTCTCTTATAAATCGGGATGATTAAATGTACCTTGTCTATGGTATATTTATTGACATTTCTATGCTTAAGATATTAATTTGAGTGAATACAATTTTTTTCAAGTCTTTTATATAGAATTGTAGTGTAAAAGTTAGAGTGAGATACCATGTTAGAAAGGCGAGATGAATTAATTAGAAAGGTGAGAGGAATCAATTTTAGAGTAAAATTAAAAAACTTTAAAAATAAGGAAGAATAGAAAAGGAATTCATCAAGTTGATTAGTATTTTAGGGTTGATTATGTGGTTTAGGGTTGTAAATTAAATATATAATTTAATTAGGTTATAATAATGTATAGAAGTAATAGTAAGTTAATAAATGAAGGTTATTTTTTTTTTTTCCAAGGAAAAAAGCCGAGCTTTTCTATTATATAATAAAAGAGCTACAAAAAAGATGAGTTAACATCCAGCAGATCACAAAGCTGCCTGATACAAGGAGGTACCAACCTTCCCCATGCTTCGTCATTTAACATGACTTCGATACACAGTAAAGGAAACCAAGTTTCCTAAAGTATACTGCCTGTAATCAGCCGCATCAAAAAAAGAGGCTGTCGTGTATCCACGGGCCTCCATTAAAGGAAAACAGCCCGCAACATAACAGGAAAAAACCATAAATGTTTTACCCATAAAAACTCTCCAAAAAAGAAGGAGCTGTAAAGATTAAGTTTTTTGGTTCATATCACAAAAAACGCCAAAATAAAAAGGTAAAGACTCTTTTGTTTTGGCCCCATCCTATCTTTTGCACAAACAGAAAATTTAAGTATATGGGGCCAGATCCGTCTCACGAATCTGGTCCTGGACCTGTTCCTTTATCCGCCACGAGCCCACAGCCTGTTGTAAACCTGTTTTAGAATATTCGTCTGCTTCGACATTCCTGTCCCTGTATATATGTGCAAGAGAGAAAACAGTGAAAGAGGATTTAAGGTTTTGTATTTCTTCTAGCAATGGCATCAATAAATAATTTCTGCATCTAAATTTCCCATTGACCCAATTTACTACATTTGAGGAATCTCCGAAAATCTGAACTGTGTGGACTTGTCTATGTATGAGCCAGCAAAGGAGGAGTTTTAAGGCTGATAATTCGGCAAAATTGTTTGTACCCGAACCGAGTCCCACTGAGGCTTTGAGAAAATGATTATTGCTAAGGTGGATAATAATTCCAGCGCCAGTGATATTGTTTTGGGCTGCCCCGTCGAAAAAAGCCCAGGGAATACCATCTTTTATCTGAATCTCTGTCCTTTGCTGAGAGGCAGTAGAGGTCTCAGGTTCAGGGATGCTAGATAGTATTGTTGTGCTCTGAATTGCTATTACTTCCACTGGGAGCGATTTTTCTTTGAAGATGCTGCGATTTCGGGCTATCCAGATGCCCCAGCAGAGGATGGGAGGAAGGTTCCTCATGTTCTTCTCTGGGTGATTTAACCACCAACCCTCCCATGCCGCCTTGAGGTCCGCTCCCTCCCATCTAGCATTGATTTTCAATAATCTTTTTGTTTCTTCCCAAACATGTTTGGTAAAGGGACAATCCACAAATAGATGGTTGATCGTTTCTGAAGCTTCCTTGCATAGAGCACAGCGGCTTGGTCCCTCCTTATAACGGGCTATCAGAACATCCCAGGTAGGTATCTTCCGATTGAGTGCACACCATAGGAAAATCCTGGCTTTTTTGGGGCATTTCAGCTTAAGAAGAGGTTTTGCCCACCAGATGGGGGGATCCCAGCCCTTTCTGTTCATCAGAAAAGTGTATCCATCCTTTGGGGAATATGAGCCTGTCTCTGCATGTGCCCATACCAGCAAATCAGGCCGATCCTTTATCCTAACATTTGTGCGCTTTAGTTCATTTAAGAACCTCTGCCACTCATTTCGCCATAAAATATCAATCCCTAAATCCTCTACAGATTTCCAATCTTGTCCCCATATTGACTGAAGCTCCATGTTTGCTATCTGGCTTAGATTGTGGATCCCTCTTGAATCTAGATGAGTAAGTAGACCGGGGGGCAGGGCATAGAGCTCACTGCAACCTACCCACGGATCCCTTCCTATCCGGATGCTCTCTCCATTTCCTACTTGCCAAGCGAGGCCTTGTTCTATAATGTAAAAAGCCTCTGAGGTAGCCTTCCAGACGACCGAGCAGTTTCTACCTTTTTTATTTGGCCTCCGAATCCAGTCCTCAAGGGGCACCGGGTCAATATACTTCCTTTTTACCACTCTGGTCCACAGGTTTTCTGCTTCAATTATTCTCCATCCTGATTTTGCTGCCAAGGACTGGCTGAAATCAACAAGTTGTTTTATGCCCCATCCCCCCCAATCCTTTGGTCTAGCTATCTTATCCCAGGCTACCCATGGGAGGACTGAGTCTTCTTTTGTACCCGACCAAAGGAATCTGCTACAAATTTGCTTAATTTTATGAAGTACACCTTTTGGGATCCAAGTCAGTGCAGCCCAAAAGACCGGGATGGCCTGCAGAACAGAGTTTATCAGAGTTAATCTGCCTGCCCTTGATAACCATTTGAAACTCCAGTGGGCGATCCTTTGCTCAATTTTTGCCACTAGCCAATTCCAATCCTGTTTTCTGTAGGTAGAAGGTTTTAGCCAGAACCCCAGATACTTAAAAGGCTGATCCATACTACAAGTTTCAAAAGGCAAAAAAGATGTGATCAGGATCTCCTCCTGCCTGGAAAAGGCTTCCATTATAAGCTGGGACTTCCTGGGATTTATTTGCAGCCCTGTAGCTTTTAGAAATATGTCAAGAATGTCTTTTAGCACTGTTAATTCATTTGGATTCCCATTTGTAAATAGTAGAATATCATCTACAAATAGAAGATGAGTAATAAAAAGGTTTACCGCTACTTCCAAACCTGATATCAAACCTGCTCTCTTTGCTTTTGAGATCAGCCTGCTGAGGCCTTCAGCAGCCAGAAGAAATAATAGAGGAGAGAGTGGGCATCCTTGTCTCAGGCCTCGCTGACTTTTGAAAAATTGAGAGGCAGCCCCATTTATCAAAACAGCAAAGCTTACATTTGAAATGCACCCCATGATCCAATTTATAAATCCCACTTTGAAGCCGAGATGTGTCAGAAGAAGCTTGAGATATGACCAGCTGATTCTATCATAAGCTTTTGACAGATCTATTTTCAACACTGCCCCTTTCTTCTTTGCAAGTCTTAAACTGTGAATGGTTTCCTGGGCCACCCCAATGGCCTCGTGAATTTGGCGTCCATCCAGGAATCCAAATTGCTCGTTGGAGATACAGACAGAAAGGATGGGCTTCAAACGAACCGCTATAACTTTTGCAATAATCTTGTAAATGGTATTGCAAAGAGATATAGGTCTGAAATCTTCAAAGGATTCCGGAACTTCCTTTTTCGGGATGAGTGCAATGAAGGTTGCATTGAAAGGCCCATAGATTTCCCCTTTTCTTGAACCTTTTTTGAATAACATTATTATGGATGGTGAAGCTGTTTGGACAGAAGATGAAAAATGCCATAACTCTTCAATAGAGAGTTTTCTCCATTTTGCACGAACCTACCCACATTGTTACTCATTTCATCTCTATCTTCAATACGATATAATAAAAATACTTTTACATCTACCATAAAAATGATCAAACATGAATTGATATATGGTGATCAAAATTGGGTTGAGAAAGGTGGTGTTGATGGTGAAGTTTTAATACTTTACACAAAACACCTCGAATCTCGTTAAGCTAAGTGAAATAGGTGGGAATATTGCCATGGGTTTATAGTCTTTAAATTTACACCCAAATTTCAAGACAAAAAATTTTAAAATCTGATATTTATTTAGAATATAAAATTTTTATATATTCATTTATAACAACCCAAAGAATTAAATAATAGAGCAATAATACACCAAACATAAGAACAATGAAGTTTCTAAATATATTTTAGAAGTGCCTAGAAGAAATTATGAAAATGAAACAACAATATAAATCCAACATAAAATTTTCAATAATCGAGTCAAAGAAAGAAATCGAATATTTTATTATGGACCAATCTAAATACTAAAATAATTGTCTTTTTAAACCCTTGCAAGGATTGAGACCAAAGATGTCCTTGGAAGCCTTAGATACTACAATAATTCATATAAAGACAACTAAGTGCCACAATAAAAGATAAATAAGAATAATAACTCATATATGGACCTCTTCCAGTAATGTGAAAAACATTAGCAAATCTTTGCAAAATTTACACTAATTAGCATTGAATAATATTAGAACTTCGAAATAGTGCAAAAAAAAAAAAATCGCCTTAAAGAACACCACAATTTAGTGTCAATTTATCTTTCCTCGCCAGTGAACAAAATATCTCTGCTATCAACAAGAGAGTTTAACCCACGGAAAATTCAAAATGGAAAAGGAATAACATTTAGAAAATCATTCTCAAAGCTTAGGCAAACCTTTACTCAATTTTTTTTCTCTCCTCTTCATGACTTCTCCCCTCTTTGATACCCATAAAAAACAATTATTTATTTCAATTGTCCCTTGACAACTTGCTTATATATTTTTTAGAGAACATCATAAGAGGGTAAAGTTTTAAAACATTCTTAACTAATAGTTGTTGGGGTCCCACTAGACTCAATTCATAAAACTTTATCATAAATAAAAATCCTTGTGACTCCCACATTTTAACACAAATTTATCATATGATGGAAAAAATATATCCCAATAAATATATCACCATCATCCCAACAAGAATTGTTTCTCCTTTATCTAAAATATGGTTTTTTGAGTTTCCTTCAATATTAAATATCAAATTACCAATATAAGCCCAAAAAACTTAATGCCTTGAAATGACATTTAAACTGCAAATATTTTCATGGAAATAAAATAAATATCAAATAAAAGAAGTTCAAGATGCATATCCTCAAAAGAAATTTCTCTTTTCCCCTCACCCCCTCTTTTTTGTGAATGTGATTTAAATGAGCTTAAGTTGACTGAGTTAATTCAATGCTTGGAATCTCTTCGAGTGGCTTCTTTCTTTTATCTACCTTAGAAAAGAGGTCTTAGGAGGAGGTTTCTCGTCAAATTTACATGGAGAATAGGAAAAAGAGGAAGTTGAGATAACAATAGGTCCAATTACAAGTGGCATGGATGAATATCTTGGGCTTGTAGGCAAATTGATGATGCTAGAGGGTGGTCTCACATGATTATCTTCCAAACCATCTTACATAGGTTGAGGGTTTTGTTTAGAGATTTGTGATACTTGGATGAGGCTACAAAGGGGCATTTGGAGGGGCAAATGGCCTATGTAAAGCTTGTTTCCCACTAGGGCTTAAATGCTCTATTTGAATCAATTGGTTAAACTCATCTAGATTTGCATCAAAATGAATAAAAAACTAATTCTTTTATCCTTGTCTTCTTCATACCAAACAATGTTTGGCCTTCTTCCTTTTCCTCTTTTATTCCTTTGATCCTTTCCTAAAGAAACTCATCTAAACAAGTACATTGAAATTAATCAAAACTTCTCAAATGAAATACAATATGAAGAAAAATAACACACTTTCACGTAATTTTGTTTAATATGTTTTAGCATGACCAAAATTAAAGCATAGTAAAACAAAGAATGTAATAAGGAGAAGGGAAATTGAATCAATTCATTTAGAGAAAGAATCATAACAACTCGCTTTCATACTAAAAAATATATATGGTACAAATAATTAACTCATCTTTTAATACATATCAGCCTTCTTATTATTTTGTTTTAATAACTTTATTTTAAAACAATATGCCGATCATATTCTAATTTCTAACACAAAGTGCCTTAGTAACTTCAACAAGCACATCATATGCAACATGAATACGAATTCATAGGGAATGAATCACAAATGATAAGTATGAGTCACAACAAAACCTATAATCAACAATCTTCCGCCAACACCCTAATGATGTTTCCTTAATCAATTTCTAATACAAATTTTTCAAATTGTGAACCTCTTTTGCATTAACCATTTTAAACATGACTAGATGGAATATTTCAACTTACAATTTTATTATGTTCATAAACAACATAGGTATATGGAAAGTATAAAGAAATGAATGGATGAAAGAAACCATTGTAGGTTTCTTTCTTTATTTATTTTAAATGAAATAAAACTCCTCTATAACCCAAGCCACAACTTTCGTATATTTCAATACATAATTTTTTTGAAACACCATGGGTTATCATTGTAACACAAACAAGGCAAAATATATAGAAAGAAACTCTTTTCTAAACCCAACATGAGATACTTCAACGCAAAGTATGGGTTGTTGATAACATACAAAGACCTTTTCTTTTTAAATAGTAGAGTAAGGCAACATAAAAAACCTTATTTTTCACGATTGAATACTCTTTAAACCCGAATAGTCATCAAATAAGGTAACTAAGATCAAGTAAAGAGTTTATTCTTTTTTCAACGGTAAAACCCGGCATAAAACCCCTCTTTCTTTTCACATTCCATTTCAAACTTAACAAAGTATGCCATAACGGATTGCACAAAGTCAATTCAATGGAATGAAAGAGTGCAAAGTGAGAGTACATTTGAAAGAAAACCACAAAATTGTGCCAACCCATAACTAACACATGTTTTTGATATCCCAAACAACATCAACTTATACTAGCATTAGAGAGCTTCAAAGGAGAGGAAATGGCAATGGAAGGAACAAGCTAAAGCCAATTCATTTCTCTTCAACCAAAACATGCAAACACAATAACATACCAATGATTTTGACTGATTAAGTAAGGGATTCATTTTACAAATAGGAGAACAAACTCATAATACCATACTAAACTAAGACAAGACGAAGCATTTATCGATGGAATCATGCTGCAATAGCACTTCATTTAACCACATAGAGTACTCATTGTTCTTTTCTAAACTATTCCTTAGTTGTAGAGTATTGTGAGAGCTTAAATACCTTCTAAAAACTATGTGATAGTCTAGGTTTCTATATAGCTCCAAGATCTCACAAGTAGAATTAACATGGAAACTCAATCCAAAGACCAAATGAACTAAATTTACAAACCCAATGAACTTCAAGAGTGCAGGGTGAGCTCGAGACCATTGCCATTAATGTGCCACCAAACACCAATTCAATGCATGCCTCAATGTGGTGCATACAACAACCAACCTTAATTCTATATCCAGCCTTGATATCATATATTATAACTTCAATATTTCCAAGTTATACTTTACACACATTCAAATTCATATGATATACCATAACTTTCATCCACTATCAAATTTTAACACAAGGTTCAAGCATATGATTATGCCATAGTGCCATATGACCATATATTGGCATATTCGTTTGCCACCGTACAACTATATCACCTTGCCTCACAACAAACATATAATATACAATTTTGTCATGTAATCAAATATACATCATACCTTGTATCAATTGTATTATAAACCTTTCAAGTATATGAAGCCATAATACATATGCACACCAACTCTATATCATAAATCACATGTTTAGAATTAAATCCATATTTGGAGCTTGATATATATCTAAATGATCTTCATATCATGATAACAAACCCTCAATGATGTAGATTTGAAATTAAAATTTTCATGCCATATATAAGCCATAAAAGTCATGTCAATCACTAATAATGCTTTGACTAATGATATCCCACCTACTTTAGCTTAAGAAAAACACAAGGATATCAAGCGTTGCAATATTTTGCAAGCTTTAATACAAGTGAGCCATGTATGGTTCAACACATAGTGACTCCATAAGGTAATATGGTTTTAGTAAGATAACTCGTGATCTTTGGTCTCAAAAGTTTAAAATCTTGCATGATTGGTCTTTCAAAATGTTGAGCCTGTATTTAATTTGAATAAAGCTACCAAAAGAAAAGTTATAAGCCAAAATTTCAATTGTATGCCAAAATAACTCTCATGGAAACGAGGCAAGCAAAAGAAGAATGTTGGGAAGGACTTAATCCATAAGTTTCAACAAGATATTACTCTAATAAGTTAACAATTACCTAACAAAATAACACTATGAAAACAATGATCTAGATTAGATCACTATATGATTTGTCATCCATGTCGATGCTTTTTGAGTGGAATAATTGAAGTAATTAGCTTACAAAAGTAGTTTTTTCGATAGGACCTAGTTTGGGGAATGAGAATCTAAAACCTTCTAGGGCCAATTTGTTTGGGACTAAATCTTTCCCACTTAAGTGTCAAACTAGTGACGATATTATACACTCAAATACCTTTCCAATAGTGCAAGAATCATGTCAACCAGGGTTTGGATTCAAAAGTTACGCCTCCTAAAATTTGACCTATTGTGATTAACCACCATAATTCAATAGGATGAAACATCAGTCCTTGTTACTCATGGAAAATGAGCTAGCTACATGGGCACTATGAAAAATACTCTATAAGGTCAAATTTGTAACCTTAGTTAAAAGTTTACGGAGTCAAACTTAACCATTGGTTGGCTATCGGGTCATGTTATAATCGAGCCACTAAGAGGAAAAGGGGTTCCATTCTATTATGCACATTTTGTTCCACAATATAGTAGATTAGCTAAGAGTGGATAGAAAGAGAAAAGGGAGAAGGATTGTGTTTTGTAGAAACCGCAAGCCACATGTCTTAGGTAACTCCATTAAAAATGCCTTCTACTTTGTAATTTCATCATTGCATTCCAGGAAAAAGAGAGCATAGCAACCTCACTTTCCAGTTGGGTTTTCTCTCAAAAGGTTTCCTTCAGCATATCTTAGTGTTCATTGTGATTGGTGTGTCTTTATATTTCATTGCTTTCTATTTTTTGCATCTAATGTGTTGCATGCATAAACAAAATAATCACTATCCAAATATGAAATCTAGAAGAATTAACCTTTCATAGTATAGATTTTTGTTTGATTTTATATATCTGTTATGATGAATTGTCTAGTGGAATATCCATAGTAGTTTACAAATTTATTGGTATCACAGTAGATTTCTTTGGGTATTATGTGGGATGTTTTAGGGAATCTAGGAAATAGTTTGAGTAGGAAGTCGTAGTTTGAGTAGGAAGTCGTAAAACCCTAGCCATGGCCAACGAATCTATTTATAATAAACCTTAGGTTCTCATAAAGAAGAGATTCTCAAGGAAGCATAAGTTGCAGATATTAGTAGTAATGTGAACTTACTTATGGCAACTCTAGTAAGTAAGTTTAGAATCAAAGAAGATTAAGGTTCCAACTCAGAGGTTATATTAGAGGGAAAATTGGTGTATCAAGAAGCTCTAGAGAAGGTGTCCAAGAAAAAACCTGAAAAAGAGAAGTCAAGTTCAATTACCATGAACCATTCCCAATCCCTCTTTGAGATGGAAGAAAGATTAACATCAAGTTGTATCAAGGTGAGATCGATGCTTTGAAATTAAATCACTGATTGCAACAATTAGATGTTTACCTTAATGTTCACTACATAGATGAGGAACATTAAATTTCATTTGCTTATTTGAAATTAGGGGGTCATGCCTTAGCCTAGTGGGAAAGCCACACATAAGCACTTAGGATGGATAGGGATACTCTAGTAATTAAGTGGGAAAATTTTAAAACTCTTATAAAATCCCAATTCTACCTTATCAGGTATGTAGAGGACTAGTAGATTTGGTGGCATTACTTAAAGCAGAGATAGGGGTAGAGTGTACAGGAGTATGCCACGAAATTAAACAAGATGTAAATAACGATGGGTATCTCTGCCAAGAATCCAGATGCACTTCTTAAGTATATGGGGATCTACATAGCCATCTACGAAAGCAAGTGATGTTATTCATGCTGGAGAATCTAGTAGGGTAGTTATTTAAGCGTTTCTCCTTATCCTTAATAATTTCTTTTGATTTATTTCTTTGTAAGCTTGGTAGATCCTTCCTTTTCATTAGAATATAAACAAGTTACAACCACATAAAAACAGGTTAGGTGGTCTCAACTTGCCCATCGAGAAACCAAGTCCCTTGACCACCTAACAGCGTGATAAGCCATCTAGTAGCAAAAAATATTAAGTCTATCTATCTAAGCTATATAAGTTTTATTATCTTGTCCACATCCATACTCTATTTGCCTATACATATATATGACTGTAAATTGGAAATTAAAAGTTATCCACATAAAGAAATAAAAAATAACTGAAAGCTAACAATCTATTCATCTTGCTCGGCGGAGACAGATGCAACCGGGGCCGAATCTTTAGCACTGGAGCTTGGCAGCTCTGTCTACGAAAGAAGACAAGGGAAGTGTCTCTCCATGTGGCCAAGGCATCCTTCTTATTTCTGCATTTGAAATTGCAGCTTCTGAAAATCATGTTTATAATTAGGGAAATCCCGAAAAACAGTCGCCAAGCTCACCGAGATTTATTCCAAGGCCTTGCCCAAGAGACTTTTCATCAACCAATAAAGATACAGAGTTTGTTTAAATTGATTCACTCTCCCCCTAATGTGACCGGGATCCGGAACTAGGAGTCTCCAATCCTCCATTTCAACTTCATTCGCGCTCGCTTGTCGGTTTAATTTTTCCTCCCATTCTTCTATTAGCCTTCTGATCTCGTCACTTGTGCCCTCCTTATATGCGTTGGCTGATTCGTCTATTAGGTTAGCCACTGTCTTTTTGCCGCATCACTTGCTCGAGGAGCTTGGTTCATCCTCCGCCTCAACCACCCGAGGTATCTTGCCTCGACCCTTCCCTTTCACCGTTTTGCCCATTGCCTCACCATCTCGGTGCCTGCCTGTCAAATTTTGTGGAAATGGGGAGGCTAGCCTCGATGCTCTTCACGCCCGAGACTGCTTACCGTGTCAAGGACCTAATATGGAAACACAACACTAGAATTTCCAGAACATTATATTTTGTTTTTCCGTCGCCGCAGGATCTGCCATTCCATAAAATCCACCACCCCTGGTTCAATTGCATAACAATAGAATTTAAGGATCCCATACCCAGCATGTCCATGACCCGCACCCTGGTGCAAGTTCCTTTGCCCCAGCTGACACCCTGTCATAACCAATGCCTTGCAAACGTTTTGACCCCAACCTTGGGTATGAGGCCCCAATAGTTGGCCAGTCAGAGACCCTTTAGCAGGGTGCCCCAACCTACTAATGCCAAGCCTATCACCTCTAATTCCAACATTTGTATGGCCAGTCCCCCAACCCGAAGTGAGTCAACACCATCTCAGCGTTACCCTTACCGACACTGCAAGATGAGCTCCGAGAATCTAGCCCCGAGAAACAACCATCCAACACTCTGCTTGCCACTCAAATTCCATTCAACCATTTGAGGTTGGAATGTTCAGCGCCATATTCATTCCCAATCTCAGACACCAGATGACCCTACCCCTCGACAACATCCCCATTGGTTTTTTGGCTCAGGTGTCAGGTGCCTACCCTCAAGAGCCAACCCGTGAAAACCTTTGCAACAACCTAAGTGAAGATAATAGGACAGACGATGATAGTATCACGAACATTGACAACATTCCAGCTCCCGACCCCATGGTTTACAAGATGCCCTAGACAAAAGCATACCCATGGGCTGACACCCTTACCCTCAAGCCAGATAAGCCCCATGCGAGAGAAGAAAATCCCATAGCGGATTGATACCAGGGAGGTGCCGGTGAAGTTGGGGTTTTGTCACCAGACTCCCAACGCCATGAACTTCCCCCAGTCCGATTTACACCCACCCACCAGCCAATTTCCTCCATGCATATCCCAATTATCAAACTAGATAAAGGAAAGCATGATAGAGGGAAAGAAGAACCAATTTACATACCTAGTAGCCAGCGTTTGGAGCCCATGGAACCTCCACCTCTTCTGAAGCTGCTGCTCCACTCTCGCCTCCAAGACCTCTACACATTCTCTCTCCTTACTGTTATCCTTCACAACGATCCATAAACATACCAAAGTGTCTCTGCCATCTTTCTTCATGACAATTTTCTTAAACATGCTAAAGGCCATCGCACCCATCGCCTTGAGCGCATGGGAGGTGGTGGCATCATTCCTCTACATACTCATCATTAAGATGATCTTAATGGATTCGTCTGACAACTCGCACCCCGTCGGGGGAATTACTTGTGAACTTTAGTTAGATTCTTCTTATTCTTTATAAGATTCCATTCATCAAACAATTATCAAGAGCACAAAATAATAAAGACAATAGACACAAGAAGTAGGCTCCAAGCTAGGGCAAAACCCCTCTAAGGGGAAAACCTAGAAATAATCTCTTCTCTTCTTATAGAATCTACTTCAAATGAGAAAACCAGGACCCAAAACCCTAGATCAAGTCCTCCTGAAAGAATCAAGTCAACCCTCCAAGAATAAATCCAAAAAAAGTGAAAGTTTGAATGAGTCAACCAAGGCCAAATCTCATCAAATCTGCTTCACTTCAGAAATTTCAGTTTTCTGCTTCAGATTTGTAATTTCAACTTCTAGACTGCAAAAACCTTAGCTTACTTTCAAGAGTAAGCTCTCCAAGAGATCCTTATTCAAACTATTCAAATTCTCCAAAGCCAATGAGAGTCAAATTAGGTCAAAACAAGATTTTGGTCCTCCTTTCTAGTCTACAATCTTAACCTACAATCTTCAGACTTACAAAATTGTAGAAACCCTAATTCCTTCATACTTATGAGAGAAAATAGGTCCAAAAATGAGTTCTTCTTTTATCCTTTGACTTTCTTCCTTCTTGTTTAACTTTCACTCCTTTTGTTATGTCTTTCTGGCTTCAGATCGAGCTATTCTTATTGCAGATCGAATTATGTTATAAGGAGGTTGAAGCTGCTATTATATATACCAATCTAAGGAGGTCAAATAACCTCTTCTAGGCCGACTTATCATTGATAGGGTTGACTTGTGCTTGGAGGCTCACATTGACTTTCTAGAATTAAAAAATATCCTTTACATGTTACAACTTTCCCAATAGGGTGTTATACAAATTATAAAGACTTTATTGACTCAAGAAAAATATTCTTTTGATTTGACAAACCCTAGAAGCATGAAGAATATGCTTGACCTAGTTGACAACAAAAATGGGGCATGAAACCCATGCTTAAAATAATATTTTTCTTTCTTCTTTTTCTTGTAACATAAGATATGCATATTGACATGAGTAAAATGACAATTATGAAGATCAAAACTAGATACATTTTCCAACACTCCCTCTTAACTAGAGAGGTATTTATAATTGTACAACTGGTACAAGATATTATCAAACTGAAGATTTCTCCTAAGAAGAGTCAGATTAGTAAGCCATCTTTAAGCATCAACATTATCAACAACATTGTCAACATAGTAAGGCCTTAACTTGACAAGCTCTTCTCATATCAGAGTGTAATGCAGGGAGGCTTTACGTGAGATACCACACTACCTCTTCAAGGTACATACCCCATCTGGATGTTCACTAGGTATGTCCTTTTAGGACTATTCTTATCTTGGATTCCTAATCCTCAAAGAATATCGGTCCTCTTCAACAAATATTGTCTTAGATACTTGTCCAATCCTTAAAGAGTGTGGATCAACAAGAATACTTCCTATCTTGGATTCTTTATCCTCAATGAGTATTAATCTCATATGCTTATCCAATCCTCCATTCTCCCTACCATGGCATTCACTTAGACATATGATTTTTAGTCCTAGACTAGTGCATGACACATGATAGAAAGAGAATACAATGTCCATTATCACTCCTTGTCAATTAGGGAGGATATCCTCATTCCCTCTTGATTAGGGAATATATCCTTGCTCCTTTTTCAATCATTCAAGGAGACTTCTTACTCCCTCTCAAACATAGATGAGATTCCTTAGTTCCTTTTAATTGAGAAGTCATTGCTAGAAAATCAATAGTGGTGGCTTATTATACTTATTTTCTATAAACTTGATACTTGCTTGTGAATATTAGTTATCTTCTTTATGTTCTTTAGTTAGATATTTTCATTAAAAAATAGCAAAAATAGTAACAACAAGAGAGGACACATATATAAGCTCTCAGCTAGGGTAAACCGCCTCTAAGGGGAAAACCTAAAAACTCTTCTCTTCTTAGAATCTGCTTCAAATGAGAAACAAATACCCAATCCCTAGACCAAGTCCTTCTCCCAGTACCAAGTTAGCCCTTCCTCAAGTCTTTGTTGAATCTGCACCAAACTACTACACACTACAACTTCGACTGGCTAGCTACAACATTTTTACTCTTCCTTCACCTTCATCCATATAGCTCTTGAAGAGACCCTAATTTGACCTCCTTCTGGTACCTTTAAAGAGAAAGAAAACTTTTCCTAAGGTCAGCGAGGTCTAGATAGAGTTTCCTTCCTTCTAAGTACCATTTTTTGCACTTTGTCTTAATGCAACTCGACCTTGCAACTTCGACCTCTTCTTGCAATCCAGAAACCCTATAACTTCACACGTGTGAGAGAGAAAGAGCCCCAAAACCACGAAATTTCATCCTTTTGTCTTCTCCTTGACTTTCACTCTTCTTCTTGCAGCTACCCAACTATAGATCGAACTCCTTTTTGTGGATAAAACTTGTGAGTGAGTGTGTCTCCAAATGAATTCAAACTTCTATTTATATTGCCTTCTCAAAGGGTCAAATTCCCTCCTTTAGGCGAACTTGAGGATCTCAGGGCCAACTTGTAATCTTGGAGATACCAAGACTTTCTAGACTCGAAAATAATTCTTTTTACAATTTCAAATTGCCTGGAAGGGTCTTATAAAAATGATGTTGATTCCTTTGACTCATGAAAATAAATCCTAAAACCTAAGAAACCCTAGAAGCACGAAGAACATGATTTTACCTAAAAGACCATCAATAATGAGCGTTAAACCGATGCTTTAATAATAATAACTCCTTTTATTTTTCTTGTTTGTTACATAGGATACATATTGAAATGAGTACAACAATTATAAAGACCGAAACTAGTTACATTTATCAACACTCCTCCTTACCTAGGGAGTGTAGGAATTTACAGGGTAAGTTCCTATGATAGAACACCAAGGGACACCTCTCACAAACAGATCACAGATCAATACACCAGTATTCTTGACGTGGTTAAAACCCTCAATGAGGGAAACAGTCCACAGCCCGAGCCAACATGACCACTTTAGGCAATTTATTAATGTAAATGAAAGAAAAATTACATAAGTTTCTCTCATGAACGGTCACCTTACAAATGACCCTCCATGTTCTTTAAATAGAGATCATGGACCAATCAAGTGTTAAGCCACGGATCAAGTATTGGTAATATCGAGGAGAGAGTGAACCGTCAGATCACTTCATGTCTAGAACATATCGTGACCGTCAGATTGTAAGTTACAAATGTACATAGTAAAGAAACACACTTTACCCAACTCTACACTAGACCAAGTTATACTTAACTATTTCCTATTTATCGGAATATCCTAACAGGGAGGTATTCATAATGGTACAAACAATACAACATCATATCTCAAACTGAAGAGTTTTCAAGAAGAGTTAGATTGATAAGCCATATTGTAAGCATCATCATCATGACTAGCATTGTCCCTGGGGCCTAACTAGACAAGCTCTACTTTAATCAAGAGCATTATGCTAGGAGGCTTTATGTGTGATACCACACTACCTCTATAAGGTTCATACCCCGTCTGGATGTCCACAAGGTATTTCCTTTTAGGACTATTCTTATCTTGGATCTCCATACCTGTGTTCTTAAAGAATACCAATCCTCTCCAACCACTCTTCTCTTGGATTCCTGTCCCATCCTCAAAGAGTGTCGGTACCTTTACTTTCTTGGATGTTATATCCTCAAGGAAACTACATATTCTTATCCAATCCCCCGTCACTCTCTATTCATCACTAGAAGAGGAGAATGCACATGTGATTTCCAACATCACTCCCTCTCAACCAGAGAGTACATACCTATTCTTCCTTAATCTTGAGAATAGAACCTTGCTCCTTAACCAAGGATATTCCTTTTTCTCCCTCTCAAACTAGAGGATATTCCTTCTTTTCAATGATGGAAGCCAACACCACAAATCTTTACAACTTGTCTTCATCAAAGTATCAACTACTAGTTCTCCATAGCTACATGGTTCCCTCTTTCTCATCTCTTGTGTCAGGCGGAAAGAGTCGATAGTGCAGACACAACCAACCTCCCTAGAAGCTTAAGGCTTTCTAGTGACAAACAAGACAATTAAGAGCAATCCTTCTCTAAATATGCATTTACCATATGAGAAATCAAGTGTTTAGATCCTACCTGTAACCCAACGCTGTTGTAGTAATCCAGCCTCGTCGATCCGGATGAGCTCCTCCTTCTCTTCGAAACCTGCATTCACTAACAATTCCAATGATTAAATAACACCTGAATATCTCATAAAACAAAACATATTTAACATACAGACCAAGGAGTATATGAAACAACTCATAAATAACAAATTGTTGAGAAGAATGGACTTATTTGTATTAATAGGAAACAAAAGAAACCATTACAACCTGAGCCTTGGTGTTGTGCAGGTCCCTCCCAGGGTCCAGCAAGAGTTTTCCTTTACTTTGATAAGCTCACCCACTTCCAAATGAAACAAGAAAGGATGGGAATCTCTCCTCACAAGCTTCTACAAGGAAGTCCTAATTCCAGCAGCATCTACCCTTAGGAATGTTCAGCTTTCAACCTCCCCTCCTTCTGGCCCAATGCCTGTATTTATAGTGCTCTAGAGGAAGTTAATCAGGTCCACCATCAATGGGATAAGCCCCTCTTTGGATGGGATAGCTCCCCTCTTGATGGGATAAGTTCCTCTTTGGTAGGGATACATGAACCATCTGGAGGCGCTTCATACACGTCAAACAAGCTTCTAGAATGCTCTAGAAATGACCACAAGTAACTTTTTTGGAGTGAAACTTGCGCCTTTTGACCTTTACAGGAGTACGCACCCATTGCTTTACAGACAGAGCATACATGTACGCAGGTATTGTGAACTTGGGGTGCGTACACGCAGGTAAGGCTAAGAGAAACTGCGTACCCAGAGATATATAGATTTTTAATGACTTTCTCTCTTTTTTGGAGTTTGACATGGAGAGCAGAGGCATGAGGCTTGCCAAGGAGGATAGTATGACAGTTGATGGAGCCATACTAACTGCAAATAGTCATGGTGACATTTTTTAGTGTAACAGATTGCCCCCTAAAGTGCGAAGCCTGTAGTAGATTAGGGTTTTATATCATCTAGGAAGGGTGAAGTACTTTATCATTTCAAGGATTATCTTGTGGAGAGCCCAGTCGGAACCTGCAAGTATTCAACACAAAATACATATATAAGATCATATCATCGCTGAGGTAGGCATTCCCATAATCAGATTGAAAACTTTAACTAATTGACTATCTACTGCTCTGATACAGGAATGATTTTGCAGTACATCATAATCATAGACTTTTGTAGACACAGTATGGACGCAACCATCTGTTTATGATTAGTCTACTGTATAATGAATACAAAACTCCTCGCAGCTTGGATGGTGGAAACTAGATCCAGGGTCTTCATTTCTACTTCCCGAATTGGTACGATTCTATCCATGCGAATAAATGAGTTGATGTCGAACATGGTAGAAACCACTTGATTACCAGTCAATGATGTAAACTGTTAACAAGCGTGAGAGAGACCACCAATAATGTCAATGGTTCTCAAAGTACCCAGTACAATCCATGAGATGCGAATGAATGGGTTGATGTCGAACACGTCACGGAATCCTTTGATCGAAATTCAATGATGTAAACTGTCGTCGAAGGCGAGAAACCTGCCATTGATGCATGCAGACTTCAAGGTACTGACGATTCCTAAGTCATCTTTCTAGATAATGTGCTGATGTCGATAGAAAGCGACCCGTTGCAGGCAAGCCCACAACACGAAATCATAGTTCAAGTTGAAGAAATGTTGCTGTAAGGACTGACTCAGGGATGGTCAAAATGGATGACAAGTATTTTGCATATGAATGGTTTATTTGCAGAGACCTCTTGAACACATAACGACACGACAGATGGCTTGGCGACGATTGACCCAAAGTGAATACCCAGAAACGGTTGAAGACTTTCAAAGTGGTTTAATCAACTTTAAGACAAAGGATTTCCCAACCCAGGTGAATGAAAAGTGTCGTGTTCAAGAGTGGTAATAAGGTTTTTCTGTGACAAAGGATAACAAATAGGCTCATTCTTCTCTCTTTTCCCCCACCATTTCTGGCAAGTACCTCTTTATTTTTTACAAGCTTGAGGAGGATAACATATGCTTGATTATAAGCTCATCCTTCGGATGAGTCCAACTTAGTTTTGATTCGAACCCTAAGAAGGAGTGGTCCGTTCCTGTTTGTAATCGAACAGGTCCTTTACTGTGAAATTTTAACGAGTCCAGTATAGGAGAAACTCGGCGTTTTTCAATTTTAGAGAGTCTGAAAAAACTAAAGAAGACTCCAAGTTGAACTTTTTCGTAAAGTTGTGTCTCCCAAGCCCGAAAAAGTATAAAATAATACCTGAGAGAACCGCTTGATCTTGCGACCAAGGAGTACTTTCATGATTAGTGCCTTTGACCTGAAAAGTAAAAAGCGATCAAGGACACGTCGTTTTATTTCCAGTATCGAGTTTGAAACGACAAAAACCCGGCGATCTTTTCCTGTTTTTACGGTCAGAAAAGGGCTATAAGGGGACCGTCTTTTAATTCCGTTTTAACGAGTGTAAAAGAAACACTCGGCAATCTTTTCATGTTTTAGGAGTCAGAAAAGGGCTTAAAAGATGACTCTGATGTTTTGGTTCGTGAAAAATGATAATTTACCCTAAAGTCCTTTTGTCCTGCACAAAAACAACACATTACTTATACCTGTTTAAGATAGGCAAAAATACATTGAAAAATATCCTTTCACGGTAAAAAATAAACAAACTTAGCATTCATTTATCCAAAAAACCTATAAAAAGACTTTTTACCATGTCATTTTTACCATTTTACTGTTGAGGGAGAGAAAAGGGCTTTTGACAAGAAACTTCCCGTGGACTTTGCGGAGAATCCGACCGTCAGAATCGAGCGTCGTCTCTTTCAGGTATTTCACAACATCCTCCTCTTTGTTTTCATCCATTTAGAATTTCATTTTAAGCCCTAGTTTGATTTTTTGGGGGCTTTGGGGTTTCAAGATGCGCTTTTCGGGGTACGCAGGTGCCCCATGGGTGACCTGCGTACCCCGACATTTTCTCCATTGGGAAAATGGTCGGGGTACGCAGCCCACCTTCAGAACAGCTGCGTACCCACGCTCTGTTTTCTGAACGCGGGGTGCGTACTCCGCGCAAAGTGATTTTCAAAACCCCAAACTCAAAACCTAACCATCAATTTTTGATTTAATGAATTCTAATGAATGTTTTTTGGTGTGTAGATTGCCCACCATGCTTGATTGGCGCGAAAGAGAACACGAAGATGTCGATTTGGCCGCAATAGATCATCCACCTTCCATTGATGCTTTGAAGGCATGCGGTCTCTACAAATACTGGGCCATACCTGGCATGAGGGCCCAGGTGCGATTCTTAGAATGGCTGGTTGAAAGGTGGAACGTTCAGGATCAATGCTTTTACATCGGAGGGCACCAGCTCGAGATAGAGCCCTCAGACATATATTTTCTCACTGGTTTGCCTAATAGGGGCGAGCAACTGACTCTGTACGGGACTAGGCCGGGTGGCCAATCCCTTGCTAGCCTTCGGCTAGAGTGGTGCAACAATCAAAACCAGGAGAAAGGGATAGAAATCAAATACATATCCCTGCCTGAACTTATGGTAATTGCCTTTACAGTTACCAGACTCTGCGGCGCAGCCGCTTTGCATATTGCCACCGGGTCCCAAATGCGGATGGCGATTGATTGCTACCGAGGCACCATTTTCAACTGGTGCGACGCTGTGTTGGCCAATATGAAGGGCCAACTGACTAGGGCAAAGAACGGGCAATTAAAGACCTTTGGGTATGGGCCTCTAGTTGTGAGCTTTGCCCTAGAGAGGGTTCCGATGCTGATCCCACAGCATCTCACTGTTGCAGTTGGGCCTCCTCGGGAGCCAAAGTTGATGCGATGGGTTGCGGTGATGGCCCGGCATCCTGATGAGGGAGCGGGAGTTGTCCGATTTCCTGCGGGTTATTTTCACTGGTTGGAGGGCCAGGTCTTTGCGATCCAGGATTTTCCTTATGCCGGAGTGGATTTTCGCGGTGATCCGGACATGGTTCTTCCACAGGGAGAACAATGGGACGACAGAGGTACTTCATTTTTCACAAGTTTTTAAATTATCTATATTTTTTTGTTTTTATATCGTCTCAAAACTGACAGTGACAATTTTCAAAATGCAGATGTAGGTCCACAACGTCCGACCAATCTCCGGCCATTCGAGAGAAGAGTACCAGTTGCACCAGCACCGGCCCCACAGGATGCGGCCGCAGAGACCTTAGCCGAGCTGGAACAGGACCTAGAGCGTCTCACGGCAGACATACCAGAGACGACTATAGACGACATTCCTATCCGACTTCAGCGCTATGTGGTCGCAGTCCCAGGACCTTTCAGGAGGTTCCTATGTAGGGTAGCGCGGGCAGTGGTCTCGTATAGAGAGCACCACCAGTGATTGGCTAGTCACTTTTTGTAGACACATGTGACATTTTGGTTTTTGCACTTATCATTTTTGCCGATCATAAGGTGTTTTTCAACCTATGATCGAAGACGATGTATATTTTGACACACTCCTATCTATATATATATATCATTATTACCGGCTTATCTTGTTAAACATGTGTGATGAAATGTTTTTAAATTTACATTTATGATTATTGCAAATGTCCGTCTAACATTCGAGAAGCAATTGCATCTGCTAATGTATTTAATGACCTTGGAATATGTTGATATTCAATGTAATCAAATTCACGTTCCAAGAAACGCACTCTCAAAAATAACCTTAATAACACTGGATTTCTAATGGCATATACTCTATTAAGCTGTAATACAACGAGTTCAGAATCTAACCTCACTATCAAACTCCGAATCCCAAATGAAATAGATTCAGATAATAACTCAATCACTGCACTGTATTCTGCAATGTTGTTTGTTGTTTGACCGAGGCTCACCCCATGCATAGAAACTAACTCGTCAGAGGGCGAATAGATAACCCAAGCTGCGGAAGAGATATTCCATGTATTACGACAAGCACCATCAGCGAATCCAATGTACGTTTGGAGAGGCGTCGACATCTGCAATATCAAGAGTAAAACCAAGATAAGCCAGAATAACGACGAAAACACACTTTCTAAGCTAAGCACACTGTCTAAACTAACAAACACACTAGCTAGAAAGAAAAATTAAGCTAACTAAACTAACTAAAATCTCCACACCCATCATTTAAGCATAATACCTCTTTAGGTAAAGTCCATATCTGGGTTTACCCAAAGAGTCCCCATCAAAATCTACCAGCTCATAGGCCCATTTTGCTAGCTTTCGCTTAACAATGTAGGGTCCATGCCACATAGGAACGAATTTTCCAGCACCTAATTTATCGTTAGCTTGATCGTATAATAGCACTAGGTCTCCTTCCGAAAAATTACAAGGGGTCACATTTCGATCATACTGAGCTTTCATCCGTTTTGCGTGAGTCTCGATTGCCAAAGCAGCGTCGCGTCGAGTCTCATCTAATTTAGCTAAGTATAATAAACGTTTCTCCTCTTCGGAAGTAGCTGGAAGTAATTCGATAGCCATTTGAAGTGACGGGATTTCGCATTCAATGGGCAGCACAGCTTCCAAACCATAAACTAGTTGGAAAGGAGTGAAACCTGTTGATGTTTTCACTGAAGTTCGATATGCCCAAAGCGCGGAAAATAACATGTTGTGCCAATTCGATCGATGAATCCCAATGATTCGTCGGATCATGATAACTAGAACTTTGTTGATGGACTCGAGGAAGAACCTGTCAGATACACCCTCGAGGAAGAAACTAGTGGGTTCTTCACTGGCACTCGAGGAAGAACCTATCATCTTACTCTCCTACTTTGGAAATGGATCTTTCAAAACAGCAGGAGTTGGGGAACCCTTGACGATTTTCACAACCTCGGCCCGATGAGGGCAATCTCTTGTAAAATGATCCTCTTCACAAATAAGACAAGGATATCGAGGTTTGCACTTTTCGTCATTGGTTTCCGACTTTTCTTTTTTCTCCTTTGGAGCCTTGTCTGCTTTATCCTTCTTCTTGCCTTTCTTTTTCCCACCGTTTTTTAATTTAGCCGTAGATGACTCTACAGCGTGAATATCAGCGGAAATTTCAGGAGAAGATTCTCCTGTCGGGGAGTCTGGTAAGGTTATAATGGGCGAAGAATTCTTTGAAGATTTCTTCTTGCTTTTAGTATTTACCGTACCAATCATGCCATCAGCAGCATGAGACCCCGAAGGAGCAGCAGCAATTTGATTTGATTTTGGAAGATCTGGGATCTTTTCGTGTAACGTACCCGACTGAGTATAAACTAAGTCAAGGTACTACGCTTGAGCAATTACTTGCTCTTCAGTAACTACTCCGGCCTTAGCTACGTCTTCAGTAATCTTCGGTAATAATGATTTAACAAACCATTCAGCTAAGATTTGGTCCGGGATAAAAACTTTCACTAATCGCCTTCGACGTCTCCATTCATGAATATGATCGGAAATATAAGTGGACGTCGACTGTTTTAATGAAGTTAATAACTCGGTGCCATTATCATACCTGACCGGCAACTGAAAATGTGTTAAGAACGAGGTAGCTAACTAACTAAAATTGTAAAAAGAGGCCCGTGGTAACTCAATGTACCACTTGGCCGCGAGACCAATGAGCGTACGCTGAAAAAGACGTAAACGGATCGAATCATCCGAGATAGAATTTGAAGCACACCAGAGGTGGTAAGTCATCACGTGATTTGATGGATCCTCTCCAGACTTACCTTCGAACTTGGGTATGTCACTGGGCAACTTATTTGGCATTGGCGGCCAGAACGGAAGATAATTTATTGGATCGTTCGTTAGGCGCGTCAAGTCTGGTAAATCCAAAGTTGCGATAAACGACAATTGCCGATTAGGATCCCTAAAACTCTGGGTCACAAGACCAGTCCCAGGAGGAGGATATCCAGGATAACTTGGAACAGGAATCGCATTCGGGATATTGTATCCTCCCGGAAAACCAGGATTAACCGGACCGTACTGGGGTTGCTGAGGTTGTTGATAAGTGTACCCAGGATACGGTTGATACTGGTAAACCGGTTGTTGGACAACAGGCCCGTATTGGTACTGTCCCTGGTACGGTTGATAAACAAATTGTGGTTGACTAGTGACAACCGTACTTAAACCAGGCTGCCCCACAGGCATCTGAACCGTAGTTTGAATCGTGGATCCAGACAATGGTAAAGATGTCTGCGGAGTAGTGGCAGAGACAGTAGAAACCGGAGCTGTCGATACTCCAGAAGTAAGTGCGGTGGAAGAAACAGATGTTGCGGTAGTTGCAGCAGTCGTTTGAGATGGAGTACTAGGTGCAATTGGCGACTGAGTAACTACCGAAGGTACAAAAGTTTGAACATTAGACTGGACTGGTTGCTGGGATGGACCAGCAACTAAGGGTTGTCCAGCTTGAGATGACAACTGTACGTTTGGCTGCAACACTTGTTGACCTTGCGATGGATTCCACACTATGTTCATTCCGGGGTATTGACCCATGACAGGTTGAGGATATTGAGATCCATAACCGGATTGAGGGTAGGATTGATAACTGAAAGGCACAGTTCCCGTACCTTGAACATATGATTGACCTTGAGGTGGTTGATAACCTTGACTCGAGTATTGACCTTGAGGTTGATACCCTTGAGGTAAATACTGATACTGGGGTTGACCTTGACCTTGAGGTTGATACCCTTGAGGTAAATATTGATACTGAGGTTGACCCTGGGGTACATATTGAGGCTGGGGTTGACCTTGAGGAATGTATTGTACTATGGGTACATACTGTCCTTGAGGTTGCCCCCCAGATGCAACTTGTGTACCTTGAGGTTGCCCCCCAGGCGGTAATTGGCCACCTTGAGGTTGAGAACCGGGAACTGAACCTGACATCATATAAATGTCTCCTACACCCAACGGTCTATTACCATTGTTTCCAGCTAATAACCCATGTTCAACGGGTTGAGGAGATGTTCCCGCAAAAGTACTAGAAAGTGACTGATACCCAGAGGGAACAGAAGGACCACCATACAAGAAAGATTCAGGAGATTGAGTGAACACGGACGACTGACCAGACATATTTACAGGAGTATAAATACCTCCAGGAGGAAAAGGAGTATGAGGTGGAGAAAAACTTATCCCTGAGTTGTCTAAATAATTGGTTAACGAAAGGTACCAAGTAGTACTTCTAGGAGGACTGTAAAAGATGGATTCACGCTCCCTTATATCAATAGTAGGTTGATCTTCAAGGGTAGAAACGCCAAGTTCTTCAATAGCAATCAAACCAGCAGGAAGATTTTCGGTGATAACTCTTTCTACCCTAGGTGAATCAGGTGCACTAGAAGTTGGAGTAACAGGTTCAGATACTTCAGGTTCTTCGCCTATATCACTAGTAGATGAAAAACTACCAGCAAGCTCGGAAACTGCAACTGCTTCGGGATTATAACCTGTTTCTATACCTTGGTAATCTGGATGGACTACCAACGACGATTCTCCTTCTTCAGGTGAACCTACTTTACTGCCACTAGGAGGAGTTACAAGGACTTTCAAACCTTTGTAATGACTCGGGACGTCTTGAGGAGGTTCGCCCCGCAATCTACGGGACTTCCTCAACAAATCGGCCACGGTAACAATCTCAGGAGACTTGCCCCGAAGTCTACGGGACTGTCTCGGTAATTCCGCCACAGTTAAAACTTTTAACTACTGCACACGCAAACAAAGTAAAATTTCAAAGCAAACCACCTAAAGTCTCTAAAGAACCAAACAAATTTGAATCATACGCCTAAAGAATCTAGGGCGTCAAACCATACACAAACAGTAGCCTTCCAGACCGAAAACACTAGTTGGTGATGAAGCCCAACATCGCCGAATTCAGTACAGAAGTGGAGGGTGGAACAGTTACCCCGACAACCTGCTTAATGAATAGACCGGCACAAGTTCCTCCACTTTAACCGTCTCGAGTGAAGTGAACCCCCCGGAAAATCCAAGTGAGTCTAGCCGACGTCTGCTCCAGGTACAGTGGGATCTTCCCTCCACCGTCACCTCGGGTAGAATCCTAAAGATAATGGTCACTAAGGTTACCAACAGCAACAAATACACCTGGGGGAACAGTCTACACTCCGACAGCACGCAAGGGCAGAGTATCAAGCTCAATCCCCTTGCCGGCTCCTTGACAATAATCCAAGGTTTACCGACAAGTGACCCCTGGCTCCTCGACAATGGTTAATCCGAGGTTTACCGTTTGTAATACGTGCATGTCTGGCGTCGTTCCCAACGAGGGAGGATTGATCCCCTCACTGGTTCGGACACGAGCTCGTGCTTCTCCTTTAAGAGGAGCTTTCCCAGAGTATAAATGCAACAGTTGGATTTATCCTACCACAAGATAAGCTACTTGTTTGGTTTTGCTGTCTTGGAGAGTTAATTACTCTCCTACTCCAAGACACTAGCCTGATCTATATTGGTGTTTCAGAGCCCTAGCAAATAAAAGTTACTACGTTGATTTTACTTTAAGCGTTAATTTTTATGGCTTTTCTTTAAGACAAAAGGTAGTGGAGATGAAACTGATGGTGTGTAGACTCGACTCAAATTCACTAAAAAGATGCACTTAGGATGACTTATACTAATTTTCTGTTTTCAATGAATTCCCTAGCTAAGAGAGTTGGAGAATGCAAAATTTATAAAAGACAACTTTCTTGGCAAAGACAATCAAAGAAACAATTTCTTTATCTTTTCCAAAACATACAACACATGACCACTAATTATTCTACGAAAATTCCTTTTCTCTTTCAAAGACTCAAATGCTACCAAAGCAAACGTTCCTTCAAAAGATATTTTTGTATTTTTCCCTAATTAATAAAGCATATAAAACTTACTTTAACAAAAATCAAAGTTAAAAAAGCTACGGCAATCAAATCAACTCAATTTCACTCAAAAGCAAATCTAGAGAAATGCACCTAAAAACTAAATCAAACGAGGCAAAAGCCTACTAAAGATGATTCCTGGATGTTTTACTCAGTCAAAATGCAACTAAGGACTAGTTAATGCAGAACCAAAAACCAGTCAAAAACAAAAATCAAGATCTTTTTGTTCTTTTTCTCAAGAATAAAATTCAAAGTTCAATCAACAAACTTTTTCGAGATTTGCAAAGAGAAGACACAAAGGTAGGTCTCTCACAAGGATGAATTCTATAACAGGCCCGACTTCTAAGAGGGTTGAACAAAACCAGGGAGATCCAAAGTTTGACAACCTCTAACGCCAAAGTCACCACAGGACCAGTTTAAAAATCAAAACCTAAGGCAAAATCTCTATGAATTTCACTAAAACTCTCGACACTGACGAAACAAGCTTAGGTGAAGATTTATGGCAGAAAACCAGTGGATCTGGGCAGTAAAAACAAATTAAAAGCAAAAACTAAAAGGCAAAAAGGAGAAAATTGAAATGTTCTTAATTTTGACAGGGTACGCAGGCGACCTGTTTGCACAGGTGCGGGTATGCTCTGTGCACAAAGCTACAGTGCGTACAGGTACGCACTGTGCTCAACTCAGAGGCTGCGTACTTCTAGCAAAACAAAGAAAAACTAAAATCTAATTTAACCCTAAGCTAGCCCACCCAAAAACACATTTAGACAGCCAAAAACCAGAAAACAAATGACTTTTCTCAGATCAAAGTTTCATACAAAGGAAAAAACATTCACATCAATGGAGTTCCCCAGCGGAGTCGCCATTTTGTCAGGCGGAAAGAGTCGATAGTGCGGACACAACCAACCTCCCTAGAAGCTTAAGGCTTTCTAGTGACAAACAAGACAATTAAGAGCAATCCTTCTCTAAATATGCATTTACCATATGAGAAATCAAGTGTTTAGATCCTACCTGTAACCCAACGCTGTTGTAGTAATCCAGCCTCGTCGATCCGGATGAGCTCCTCCTTCTCTTCGAAACCTGCATTCACTAACAATCAAACGATTAAATAGCACCTGAATATCTCATAAAACAAAACATATTTAACATACAGACCAAGGAGTATATGAAACAACTCATAAATAACAAATTGTTGAGAAGAATGGACTTATTTGTATTAATAGGAAACAAAAGAAACCATTACAACCTGAGCCTTGGTGTTGTGCAGGTCCCTCCCAGGGTCCAGCAAGAGTTTTCCTTTACTTTGATAAACTCACCCACTTCCAAATGAAACAAGAAAGGATGGGAATCTCTCCTCACAAGCTTCTACAAGGAAGTCCTAATTCCAGCAGCATCTACCCTTAGGAATGTTCAGCTTTCAACCTCCCCTCCTTCTGGCCCAATGCCTGTATTTATAGTGCTCTAGAGGAAGTTAATCAGGTCCACCATCAATGGGATAAGCCCCTATTTGGATGGGATAGCTCCCCTCTTGATGGGATAAGTTCCTCTTTGGTAGGGATACATGAACCATTTGGAGGCGCTTCATACACGTCAAACAAGCTTCTAGAATGCTCTAGAAATGACCACAAGTAACTTTTTTGGAGTGAAACTTGCGCCTTTTGACCTTTATAGGAGTACGCACCCATTGCTTTACAGACAGAGCATACATGTACACAGGTATTGTGAACTTGGGGTGCGTACACGCAGGTAAGGCTAAGAGAAACTGCGTACCTAGAGATATATATATTTTTAATGACTTTCTCTCTTTTTTGGAGTTTGACATGGAGAGCAGAGGCATGAGGCTTGCCAAGGAGGATAGTATGACAGTTGATGGAGCCATACTAACTGCAAATAGTCATGGTGACATTTTTTAGTGTAACATCTTGCATCGGGCCTGCTTCTTTTCTAGGTATCATGGAACTATTTCCACTCTTCATTCTTCTGACAGGATCCAGTTCATAGTTTTAGTTCATCACTTTCATTTTCAACATGAAGCCATTGCATTAAGCCTTCCCAATCTTCAATCTAATCATGGCTTCCTTATGAAAGTGATCTTCTTTGACCTTCATGTTATCTTCTCGCAAAACTACCCTTTAAATCCCAAGAGGGACTCATCTTGACTTCATAGTTTCCAAGTACCATCTATTGAGCTTCCCTCAATATTCCTCATTCATGCAATTGACCTTGCCCCAACTGTAATTATGTATTACTGCAACATCCTTTTCCTGGTAGCCAAAATATGTTAGCCAAATAACCAAACCATAAATGAAATAGACTTACCTCACCATGGTGACCTTCTTGTACCAACAACATCCTCATTGACCATCTCCACTTGATACTTCATGCATCATATTGCACAAGGATCAAACTTGATTAGCAAGTTATATTTTTTCTTTCAAAGAATCTACTAGATGTTATTTATATATATTCTATAGAAAGTCCCAATCTTCTATACATTCTTAAGTAATCCAAATTCCATTCTTTTTCAGCATCATTTAATAGTTAAGCATATCTTTATAACCAAATTCATTTCACAAGATTCTTGCACATATGAATCTTATACAAAGTTTACTTTTCAACATACATTTCTATGCTCTCATCCAATCATCTAGATATCCATATATATCACAAAAAGTTTGCATCTTGACCCATTGAAACCCTTTATCCCTTTTTGATAGTATGTTTCCACATTACATGGAATACATACTATTCCTGTCATGATACCTTTTTCCAAGGACTTTCCAAAATGATGGTCCTTCCCGAATCACAATGATCCATTTTAGCAAGATGACAACCTCTAACATAAAGTTAGATAATATCTGGATGAACACTATGCAAGATGGTCTAACATTCTAGATGATCTCTACTAGGAAACTTAATTATGTAAGTTTCAGACATATTACTATCATATGCTTCTATCTTATGATTCTTATGCAAAACATATCATCTAAAAGAGAAACCAACATTCATAAAGAACTTAGAAGTCAGTGGACCTTGTTTCAATAGTAAATATCCTTCACGTCTTCATTCTTTTCCTTCTTCTTAGATTCTCCCACTGCTTTGGCTACATGAGCTTCACTCTTACCCTTTCTCTCATTGTTCTGTTGATTTGGACAATCCCTCTTGTAGTGTCCAAACTCATTGTGCTTGAAGCATTGTACCTTGGACATATCTTTATTCTTGGAATTGCCAAACTTTCGCTTCTTCATATTCTTCAGTCGGGCTAGAAAGGCTTGAGATTACTCATCTGATCCAATGTCATCCTTGACCTTGATCCTCGATTCTTCCAGTATGAATTGTGCCCACAACTCATCAAAGGGAGTTGAATCCTTCTTGGAGTAGACACTTATTGCAAAGTTGCTCCATTCTGGTGGCAATGCATTCATAACACATATGGTCACCTCAATATTAGTGATGGGATCCCAAAGTCCTTGTAAATGGTCTCTTAATTGAGAGACTCTCATGAGGAAGGATTCCATATCCTTATCCTACGATTTCTTCATTCTATATAGCTTGTTCTGTAATGACATCTTTTGCCCTGTTGTACTTACAGAGTACAAATTTACTAGCTTGTTGCACATAGCCTTGGAAGTATTTAGATTTGTGACAAATGGAACAAGAGAATCATTAATTGATTCAACTATGATCGTTTGAGTTCTTGTGTCTTATCTTTCTTAGGTTCAATAACTTCTCTAGTAACATATCCCATTACATCTTGCTCTGTGAGTATCAATTCAATCCTTTTCTTCCATGCTAGATACTTTGAAGCCCCAGTGAGCTTATTTCTCTCCTTACCTAAAGAACCTACATGACTTGAAGATTCAGCCATTATGAGATAGTGTGATACTTACTTGAAAAATATCTCTAACCTTCTTGATGTCTATAATACCTTCAAAGAGTTCTTGATGTTGCCCTTGAAATATGTTCCCTAGGATTCCTTCACCAATAACTTCCAATTTTGATTCCTTGCAAATGGAATTCCTTTTTTCAAGATCAATACCTTCCTTGCGATATTGATGTAGTTTTTTATCTTCTTCAAAGTGGAAACCCTATATTAGATGAGTTAGGCCTTGAGAGCTTCATATCCCTTGATCAATAATTCTTTCTAGTGTCCTTCTGATTGCCTTCCTTGCTCACCTTAGCTTTGATACCATGTTACAAAATTGATAGTGGCAACTTATTATACTTATTTTATTTAACCTTGATCCTTGGTTGTGAATAGTTATCTTCTTTAGGTTCTCCAGTTAGATCTTTTCATAAAAAAATATTAAAAATAGTAACAACAAGAGAGGACACATATATAAGCTCTCAACCATGGCAAAAACCCTCCAAGGGGAAAACCCGGAAACTCTTATCTTACTAGAATCTTCTTCAAATGAGATACAAAGACCCAATCCCTAGACCAAGTCCTTCTCCCAATACCAAGTCAACCCTTGCTCAAGTCTTTTTTGAATCTGCACCAAACTGCTACACACTGCAACTTCAACCTGCCAGCTACAACACTGCTACTTGTCCTGCAACTTCGGCCTTGCAGCTCCTAAATAAGCCTTAATTTGACCTAATTATGGGACCTTCCCAGAGCAAGACAACTCTTCCTAAGGCCAGCAAGGTATAGATAGAGTTTCCTTCCCTCCAACTACCATTTTCTCCACTTTTTCCTACTCCAACTCGACCTTGCAACTTCAACCTCTTCTTGTAATCTAGAAACCCAATAAATTCACATGTGTGAGAGATAAAGAGTCCCAAAAACCAAGAAATTTCATCCTTCTTTCCTCTTCTTGACCTTCACTCTCCTTCTTGTAGCTACCCAACTATAGATCAAACTCTTTTTTGTGGATGAAACTTGTGAGTGAGTGTGTCTCCAAATGAAGTCGAACTTCTCTTTATATAGCCTTCTCAAGGGGTCAAATTCCCTCCTTTACTCCAACTTGAGGATCCCAGGGCCGACTTGTACTCTTAGAGATTCCAGGACTCTCTAGACTAAAAAATAATTCTTTTTACAATTACAAATTTCTTGGAAGGGTCTTATAAACATGATGTTGACTCCTTTGAAAAATGAAAATAAATCCTAATACCTAACAAACCCTAGAAGCACGAAGAACATGCTTTTGACCATCAATAATGAGCATGAAACCCATGCTTTAATAATAATAATATTTTTGTTTGTTTGTTTCTTATTTGTTACATATGATACATATTGAAATGAGTACAACAATTATGAAGATTGAAACTAGTTACATTTCTCAATAGTCATAACCACAAGCTCTTTAGCTTGTCTTTATAAGTGTATCAACTACTAGTTCTTCATGAAGATCTTCAAGTAGTAGTTGCATGGCTTATTATTTCTTTTCATCTCATCATATTGAGATTATTTCTTCCTGGATGTCACGGAGCCACCTTCTTTCTTTAATCTTATGACAAGATTCCAACCATAAACCTTTCATATTAGTTTCCGTTAGTCAACATCAATAAAGGAATTATATTGAGCCTTCAAAAGTGAAGCTAAGCTCCCTCTAAACATGAAATTGATTATCATGAACAGTAGGCTATCTTCTTGTACTGCTACCTTTTAATTCCAAGATGATGTGCACATCTTGACCATATAATTGAGTTTAAAAATCTAATAGTTGATCTTGCCTCAATTGCCATCATGGATTTTTGCAATATTCTTAGAGGTAGAAAAATTATATGTCAACCAAATAACCAAGACCAAAGTATTAATATTAGAATTACCATATGATGACCCTTACATCAAAATATTTTCTTACTTTTATCCTTTGAGATCAACATCATTCCATATGGTCCATCTTCATATTATGCAAGAATCCTTGCCTATGCATTCACTTTTAATCAAGGTGCCCATGGATCAAAATTGATTAATAAGCTACAATATCTTCCTTAGAGTTGTCATTATCAACTCCCTTTCCTTCTTTCGGAGACCATACTTGATGTTGATTTATGCCATGCTATTTTGTGGGAGAATCTTGATCCGAGGCATACCAAACTTCTTATTCCAAGCATCGAATAACCATATGAAGGACTTACTAAGCACATTCTTATAACTAACTCTTTCTGCAAGATTCTTGTAGATATGAGCCCTACCTTAAAGAAAAGTTATTTAAAAACATACATTCATTTTCTTCCATACAACCATCTAGCCATACTTTCTTTGAACGAGCTTGCTTCCAACCTTATTGAAGATTAAGATTTCCTTTAAGAAGAGAAAGACATTTAATTCTGCCTCTCAAACTACAACTCAACCATCTGCATACCTTCATCCTACAAGGCTATTGTTTCCATGCCAGATTGAATATACATACTATTCATGATGCTTCTTACAAGAACCTTCCTAAATGATGGTTCTTATTGGAGGATCTTGATGATCCTTCTTTTCAAGATGACTACCTTTAATATTATGTTAGAAAATGCTTGGATGAACTACAATGTGCAATATGATCAAATCTTCTCATTCTTATAAGCTATGTGATTTCTTCCAAAGCAATTGATCATGTAGATTTTAATTTTACTAGCATGCCATGCTTTAGAAAAATCACGACTCTTCTAGAGAATGTAATGATGCATGCTACTCTACTTTCCACTTTCTATTAAAGAAAGACAAACTGTACATAACCTTGATAGAGGTGGAGTTTCCTTCAATCGTATAGATACTTGGGATATTCACCTTTCGGCTTATTTTCAGGTTCTTCCTTATCTTCAGCTGTGTGAGCTCAACTCCTTTCCTTCCTTTTGTTTTTTTTTTCTTGTTTTGTGGTTGCTTTGGACAATCCCTCTTAAAATGTCCATACTCATTGCATCCACACCATTGAATCTTGGACATACATGGTTTTCCATTGGACTTTCCATACTTCCCTTCTTCTTCTTCTTAGATTTTACAATGAAGGATTTAGACTTCTCCTTTGATTCAATGTCATCCTTTGTCTTTATCCTAGTTTCTTCCAAGATACATTCTGCCCATAACTCATCAAAAGGAGTAATATCCTTTCTTGAGTAGACACTAGTTGCAAAACTGCTCCAATCAGGTGGAAAAGCATTTAATTTGGAAATGACTTCCCCAAGCCCTTTCAACTGGTCCATTATTTGTGAGATCTTCATAAGATAAGTGGCCATATCTTCATCCCTTGACTTCCTTATTCTATATAGTTGATTTCTCAAGGATATCTTTTGACCTGATGTATTTATAGAGTAAAACTTTACCAACTTATCATAGATTTCTTTAGATGAATTCAAATAAACAACAAAGGGTATGAGATGATCATTTATGGATTCAATAAGAATCCTTTGTGCCCTCACATCTCCTTTCTTATATCTTGATGATTCTTGAGTCTTCTCCTTGTTTGGTTGAGTAACTTCACCAAGAAAATATTCCATGACTTCATTTTCTGAGTGCCAAGTCAATCCTCTTCTTCCATGCTAGGAATTTTGCTGATCCAATGGTGATCTATAAAATGTTGTGGATATTCCACTAGAAAATTTGTCACAATAGATATGATAATAAAATAGTAAAATGCGAAATTTCTACACTATTACAGTTTTATTAAACTTCTAGGTCTATAAATTTAATTGTAATTAGTGCATGCATGTGAATGGAAATTACACAGAAAAGTAGAGAATGAAAAAATAAGCTCAGACACACACAAGACACAAAATATGCTATGGGAAACCCTTTTGGGAGAAAACCTAGCTGGAAGGTGAGGTCACTTCGCTCTCTTTCTCTGTCTGGAAATATGATTGCAGGTACAAATAAGTAATCACTGTGGCCTGTGGCTTGTTATAATGCACAAATCTTCTTAGTGTGCTCTACCTCCTATCTCTCTTGGCTATCTTTTCTCATCTATGGAACAAAATACTCTCGAAAGAATGGAATTCCTCTTCCTCCTAGTGGCACAGTTATAACACAACCTGATATCCTACTAGTGGTTAAGTTTGACCACATCAACTCTTAACTAGAGTTACAATATAGACTCTTCTATAGTCTTTTACATAAAAAACACATGGCTAACCCCTTTTCCACGAATAATGGGGGTTGATGCGGCATCCTCCTGAACTATAGGTGTGAAAACAGGAAGGTCAACTTCTGAGTGGCATAACTTTTGCATATTGACTCTGATTGATGCACTTCTTACGTCGTTGGAAAGATATTTGTGTGTAGAAAACATCGTTTCATGCCTTAAAATGCTCCCAAAAGGTTTCATACCTCGTTTTTCAAAATTGGGTCCCGCTGGTAAAAGCTATCCTGTGAGCTGATTCCTCCACTTTTTCCACTCTAAATGCATCGAGATAGATGACAAACAACATAATGATCCAATCTGGATCAAATGAGATTGTTCATTTCCTTGCAAAATGAAGTCATTTTACTTGTAGACTATGGCATGGAGAAAAATATTATACTTAATTTTCAAACCAGTGTCCTTCTTGATGATGTCTCCAATTATCTTGATGCTTTCAAGACCTTAAAAAAGACTTCAAAGGTGCCCTAGAATGATGACTTCTAGGACGCCTTCAACAATAGCGTCTTCAAACAACTTAAAAGATGTCAGAAAATTATATATTACATAGCAACAAAACACATAAAATATTGCATAAACACAAACACAAAAAACACATAAAACACATAAAACAAAAGAGACACAAATATACGTGGTTCACTCAATTTGGGCTACGTCCATGGAGAAACAACCAATCCTTCCTTTATATTATCCAACAAAATGAAGAGATACAACCTACAACAAATCCGTTGTAATTTCCTCATCATTCTCACACAATATCCTCTCTCTTTCTCACTCAGAATACACATGGACATAGCTGCAATACAATTCCCTCATATAGTGAGGGGTTGCCTTCTAGGGAAAAAAAAAACCTAAATTAAACATAACTTCTACCGTCAAATCATCCGCCTAATGAACGATTCAGATTGACTACAAAATTACAATATTTTACATCTATTTTTAGCTTCGAGGGCGTTTCCCCTGAACCCCCGTTGGGGGGGGGGGGTGGGGGGCTCATAAAATCCCTAGACCCCCTTAACAACGATCAAATGGGCGGCGTTGCGACCTTGTTATGAACTGGGGTCGAACGCAATGATACCTCTGAATAAAGAAGATAATCAGGCTCCACATCCAACAAAAGAGTGGATTATGATCCCAAAATTCTTTGATGCTTCATTTCCTTCAAATATGACTTAGATAATCTTCAATAAAAGTTTCTCCTTCCTTCCTTCAATGAGATCTTGTTCCTTCTTGAGATGATGAGATCTTTAATGCAAGTTTTATGTGGTAACCTTCCTTCTAGACCAATAAGTCTTCTTCTTCTTTCCTTATGTCCTTTTGCAAATGAACCCCCTTGACAAGCAATCCCTTTTCATGTCAACAAGATGATCTTCAAGTTGCCTTCTCTTTGTTCACCTTAGCTTTGATACCATGTTGGAGATTATAGTAGGGAAACTATTTAAACTTTCCTCCTTATCCTTAATAATTGCTTGTGATTTGTAGTTAGATTCTTCTTATTCTTTGTTAAATTCCCTTCATTAAACAATTATCAAGAGCATAAAACAATAAACACAATAGACACAAGAAGTAGGCTCCAAGCCAGGGCAAAACCCCTCTAAGGGGAAAACATAAAAATAATCTCTTCTCTTCTTATAGAATCTGTTTCAAATGAGAAAACCAAGACCTAAAACCCTACACCAAGTCCTCCTCCAAGCATAAAGTCGTCCCTCCAAGAATCAATACCAAATAAGTTAAAGTTTTATCGAGTCAACCAAGGTAAAATCTCATCAAATCTCTAGTGTTCCGTCTAATCTCTTCTTGTACCAAGTCGGACCACAATCGCTCCCACTCTAGTAGCTTCTCCCTCCCATTAACTGAGTCCTAGTAGCTGTGCCAACTCTTGGGAAGTCCTAGAAGTGCTAGGCTCACCATATCATCTTTAGCAACTGTAACACCTACACTTCCAAGCTTGTCCTGACATTGGGTGAACTTGGTCAAGTACTTCGGTATTGTATCGCCCTTCTCCATCTTGATCTTTCTAAGATTTTCCTTCAGTTCCAACTTCCTGTGGTCACTTTTGTTTTGAAACAATTTCCTTAAGGCCTTCCACATTGAAAATGGAGTTTCCTTATCGTGGAGGTTCGAGACATTATGATCTTGAACTCCTTCTAGGATAATCCTTCTCACCTTTGCCACATACTTTCTCCACTCTGCCAGATCTTGAGCATCAGTTGTCGGAGGCTTAGGAATATCATTATCTATGAATTCCTTAAGCATGTTATCTTCCAACACTACTTCCATCCTGTCCTTCCAAGGAATATAGTTTGAACTGCCTCAAGGGAATATTCGAGCCTTAATCCATAGAACGACATCTTGCTAGCTCTGATGTATGATGCTAAAAATTCAATTTCCTTGCAAAAGACAAACTTATATTCTCCTCTTTTATAGTGATTTCATCTCCTATGTAGAAATTCCTTGTAGATTCAAACTGTAGATTGTAATATGCTAAAACAATTGACTTGAATCAACTCTACTCATCAACGAAAACAATAATTTATCGATGAAATCACGAAGTAGAAAAAGGAAGAATTCAATCGTACATAACACAATAATTTTATGGGGAATTCCACAACTAAAAACCCCTACTATCTGTATATTGCATTAATAAGAAAATTTGAGAAGATCACAATGCCTTGCTCAAGCCCGAGCAAACTCTGTACTATCACAATCTATGTCATTGGTTCACAAACAAGCTCTAGCCAATACTTAGCCAAATTTGTTGTCTGTCAAGCTCCTATTTCCTTTCATATCTGCTTATGGAATTAGCCCATATTTAATTGGGAAATTCCTCATCCATAACTACGCAATCCATCATAGGCATTCCTCTGATTACATGCACCACTTGTACAATTATGATGATTATACAACTAATAGTACACTATCCCTGAACTCTAATCTCAACTGGGTCTTTCTCTAATCTGACATGCATGAGTTAATTATGAGTGAATATTTAGTTTCCTAGTTGAGCAGTGTTGGTTACACCCCACTATTGCAGGTTACACCACACTATTGGATCTCCCACTAATTCCTCCATCAGTTGGATCTAGTTTAACTCAGTTAAACTGAATTAAATAATTACAACTCAAAAGAACTCAACACAGGCCCCTAAAATTTAGGAACCATTCTACATGACTCTAGATAGACTCCCAACTCGAATTAACTGAGTCGACTAAGTCAAATTAACTTAGTTAACTATTACAAGTTGTTATGAGAATTAGAATTACAATTTAATTCAAGGAAAAATTAAATTAGGATTTGTTTTCTTGAAACTATTTTTAACATTTCTTGCTATTTTCAACAATGAGAGCATAGGCGTTCATGGAGGGATGCACTAAAGAAAATAAAAAAAAACTGGAACATATGCTTTAGGCATACAGGGGGGTGTTCCAAGAGCCTAAAGGGCTACCACCCAAGCGGGAAGTGGAGCATGAGATCCAGTTGTTGCCAGACTCTCCATTAATGAACATCAGACCATACAAGAAGTCTATTCTAGAAGCGAACAAGGTGAAGAAGCAGTTACAACAACTATTGGAGCAGGGTGTTATTCAAACAAGAAACAGGGTCGAAACCATCCCTTACTGATACCGACTTGTCCTTGGGAAAGCATTTCCATGAACTTTGTGGGAGGTTTACCAACAATCAGGAAGGGAGATGACTTCTTATTCATGGTTATTGAAAGGTTCAACAAGACATGTGTTCTCATGCCTTGTAAAAATACCATTTTGGGGTAATCAATAACAAACTTATGAACATGTATGGGTGCATCTTGGGATTCCAAGGAGCATCGTTTCAAATAGGGACACTAGATTTCTCAGGGAATTTTAGACTACATTGTGGGAGAAAATGGACAAAAATTTGAAAATCTCTACAACATTCCATCCACAGATAAATGGTAAAACATAAGCAATCAATAGGACTTTGGCACATCTTTTGATGGGTTATAATCAAAGGCATCCAATGACTTGGGATAAAATTATGGCCTATATACAACAATCCTACAACATAGTAGTCCACACTTCAACTAGTAAGTCAACATTTGAGAATTGTTTTGGATATTTTCCACCTTCACTTTTGGATGTAGTAAATGGATACCAAGGAGGAGAGGGAGGATCCCATAAGGGATGCTTTAAGAGGAGAAAAAAATGTTGAGAAGATCAAGAATATACATTGCAATTAAAGGAGTCGTTGAAGAAGTCACAGGAAGAATACAAGGCTAGGCATGACCAACACATAACAACAAAGTTATTCAAAATGGGAGATAGAGTATGTTTATAGTTGAACAAGGAGAGACTATATTGTCCTAGTAAGAAAATTAATATTTTTTGATATGTCCCTTTCAAGATACTGAAAAATGTGGGAGATAATTCCTGCAAACTCAATCTACCCCATACACACACATTTATTCAGTGGTGAATGTGGAAAATCTCAAACTCTATGAGACATCCATGTTGGATCAGGAAGAGGAGCAAGTCCTACCTTCCATAAAGGACATAACTCCGGATGCTCAAGTAGAGTTGAGAAAGGATACAATTTTGCAGAAGAGGTCCAGAACTACCAAACATGAGTAGCATGACCTTTGGTAGATTGGTTTGAAAGGATAGGTTCCAGGAAAGGCTAAATGTTCTTGTAAGGGGAAGGTGGAGGAAATTTTTCCAGTAAAGCTTTAGGGACCAAAATCCTCCCAAAATGGGGATCTATGATCCAAATTGGATAAATATATATTTGTCACCCATATTAATGCTTTCAAAGTGGAAAAATGGAAGGATAATCTCATAGGAGTAGTTTTATCAACGATACCTAGTTTAGAGAATGGGGTCTATAACTTTTTGGGACCAGTTTGAGGCCTTAAATGATGTTTTTCTAGGGTTCAACTTTTCCACATTATCGCTGCCCCCCCTAACTCCTACAGTCAGATACCTTTCCAATGGTGCTAGAATCACATCAATTGAGTTTGGATGCAAAAGTTATGCCTCCCAAAAGTTAATATATCATGAATAACCACCATAATTTGAGAGGATGTCACACTAGCCCCTGTTACTCATGGAAAAGGGGTTAGATATGCGGGCAGTACGAAGAATACTCTATAAGAGTTAAAGTTGAAACTCTAGTTGAGAGTTGAAGAGTCAAACATAACCTCTAGTTGGATATCGAGCTTTGTTATAAGTGGGTCATTTGGAATTGAATGGGTTCCATTCTATTCAAGTGCATTTTGTTCCCTAATAGAGAAAAGTACTTAAGAGTTTATAGAGAGAGAAAAACAAAGGGAACTTGTGTTCTATAGCAGCCCATAGACCACATGTCTTAGATAACTCTATAGAGAGCATTTTCTCTTTTGTATTTGCATCATTCCATTCCAGACAAAGAGAGTAGAGCATCCTCAACTTCTAGTTGGGTTTTCTCCCAAAAGGGTTTCCCAAAGCATATATTGGTCTTCATTGCGATTGGTATGTTTTTGTATTTCACTATTCTCTATTTTACACATTTAATATATTGCATGCATAAAAAACAAAATAAGTAATAAGAAATCTGGAATCTAAAGAAATTAACCCTTAATAATATAGATTTTGGTTTATTTTAATAGATTTATCACGACGAGTTGTCTAGTGGAATATTCACGATGGTTTACATATCACACAATAGGTAATTTAATTCAACTTTTTTGTCTCTATTTGTCAACATCATATTGAAATTGTAGTAAACTTAGAGAGTACATGTAGAACCACGAAATTTGACTAGTCCAAATACTAAAAACGTATTCAAAGAAAAATGAAATTTAAACATAAGTGGAAAGAAAATAAAACAATATATATAAATAATAAAGAAAACAAGAAAATCGTAAAACTAAGAGTAAATATATTGTTAGAACTCACATAAATGAAAGAGAGATTTGATAAATGTGAGATGCATTTCATATTGATATGATACACACAAATACATTTTTATGAGTCTTGGTTTCATCTTCAAGAGGTCTCTTAGACTCCTCATGAAACTTCATGTTCACTTGTGTATTTTTTCCTTCCACATAATTGAATGTGCCAAATCTATGTACACAACTCTTAAGGATTATGTTTCCAACATTCCACACCTTAATTTGAAGGGTTGTATGTCAGTCCAAGAAGAGAGCTAAAATATGAAGGTTAATATAGCCAATGGTTAGGTATGCTCTTTGAGTAAGGTGGTTTATGGAAAATCACAAACCAAGTGGGGTAGTAGAACCTGAAGTATGCTATTGAATGGTGGTTTAAGGTTGACCATCAACTTTGGAACTTGGCTCAAAGCAGTTCTTGGAACAATTCTGAATCTGGTTAGAAGCTAAAGTCTTCTACAAATTTGAAGTACTCCCTGAAGATGGTTTAAAGATAACCTCAAACTAGCATAATGAAGTTTGAAGTTGACCACAAATTGTTGTCTAGTGGTAGTAAGTTTTCTCCCAAGTGGTGGTTTAAGGGGGACCACAAACCAAATCATGCTCATGGAACATGAGTATGTCTCTGGCTACAACTCTAACACTATCTTAGGTTGACTATGGCTATAGGTTCTAGTTCTATCTATGGCTCATGCTCATTTGATATGAATTTGAAACTAGTAGTTGACAATAAATTCCCCCCCCCCCATCAGATACAAGGTGACATGCTAAAGATTTCTTCATTGCAAGATGTGTCGATACTCTATAATCAATTCTATTCTATGACCGATATATATATTATCGACTATTGAAGACCATTGCTATGAAGCAATCGATCTAAGGTGAATCTTTACTCTTGTAGAAATATTGTAATTGAAACATTTGTTTGAATGATGAGTATGTTTTCCACAATGCTCACAAGGGTGAATATTAAAACAATGATCTTTTAGGTGGCCAACTTTATAACAATATTAGCATTTGAGAATCTCAAGGGGATGCAGAGAATGTGAAGACGAGTTGTCTTGGTGAAACCCAACCCTTTGAAACTAGATTGGTTAGGAGCAGTAGAGAATGTGAAAGGTTCTTCCTTTTCATTTCCAAAATTGGTACTATGCTTGTTGTTAATGACTTCTCCCCAAGGTTTGATGATGGGTTTAGAAGGTGCAAGTTGAAATTCTACATTTTCATGTAAATATGTTGTTGTAGTGGCACTATTGAACTGATCATGTGTTGGTTGTTGATAGGAATCAAACTCAAATAGAGAATTGTTTTGAACAAGAACTAGTTCAAAATGTTAATTCCTTTGTTGTAGTTCATCTCGTTGGAGTTGTGATTTCGAATTGGAGAAATTAAATCTTGTCTTTTACATATTGTAAACATATTTTAACACCAACAAAAGTGGCTTCCGACTATGACTATATTTGTCGATGGGGGAATGTATTAGAGTGTTCGATAGATCTATTAATTCATCAATTTGGGCCATTTTCCAAACAATTCAAGCTTAGTATATATATGGTGTTAGTTTATACTAAAATTGCACTCATGTACAATGTAATTCAATTGATTTTCATAAATGCACACGTGAACTTACAATTTTTTTCTTCTTCTTCAGTTACCATTATTCTGGAGTTTAATTGATCTTCAAGATGATTATGGTGGTGCTTTTCTTCAGTGATACAATGATTATATATATGTTCCCAATTGGATGGTTATAAGTAATGCAAGAGCCTCAACAAAAGCTTAGGTAAAATGTCTGACGTGTACAACCACAAGAAGTTAGCTTTCCTTTAGATCAAAATTAACTAACAGGGCTTTATATCTATAAAGTTCCTTAACTCCCTTCTATCTATAGAATTCCTCAACTCAACTATTTCTATTCATTTCCATATTCAAATTGCCTATGTTGGAAGCAATCAAGTAGTATCAAAGGGACCCCAAAGCTTGAGTTCTTGATTTTATGGCTCCTAGTTGTGAGGATAACATGCAAATCATTTTCCAAAGGAGATTGACAAGAGAAGAGGCTAACGGGTAGTCTTTCATATGGAGAAAATATGGAAACTAGGAATGGTTCCTCATCTCGACAAATTCTCACATGTAATGATTACTTAGGAAAATAATTAGGGTTGGGGTCTTCCCCGTCATGCTAATTTTAGTGGAGATTTACCAGTCCTCGACCAAATATGTCATATTAAAATTAAAGTTCAATTTTCAAATTGACAAGTTACAATGGTTTACAAATTCCAACCCTCGATTCATTGTTACGGTACAAATTAGGGCATATATTCATGGAACGATAAATAATGAATTCTAAGGAAAAGATAATGCTAAGAGACTTGCTGCAAAACATATTTTATGTGAAATGATTTTGCAAAAGAATAACACTACTATTGAGAAGCATCCACATTTCTATGCTCTTCATTTTTTTCAACTTAGGCTTCCTTTTGTTTATTTCTTACCCCCCTCCTCCATAAAGGCATCAAGAGGTACTATCATTCATGGAGTCATGAGCGTGACATATATTTTGCAACTATTCATGATAAATGGTGCGGTTAGTGTTGATGGTAATGTTCAGCCAAAGGAGATGAATGGGCATAAGAGTCGTGTTGGAATGCCAAATGGGAAACTAAAGGTCACCTAAGTTGAGGGTCACAAAACTATTGTTAAGGAAGGCTCACATTGGCCTGAGACATTATGTGACCCAAAAGTGGTTTCTCCACACAATCACTTAGAAATTTTCCATAGCGAAAAGGGATGAGCATTGGTCAAATCCCTTTGGCATGTATGTCAATATTGGTGAGTATTTTCTCACTCTAAAAGAGGTTTGCATCTCAAGAGAATTGATCCCTCTTTGTGCTTGGCAGATCTGAAGTTAAGATGGATCTAGGTTGGTTTAATTCCCCCCTTTAAATAGGCTATATTCCACATGAATACCATGGGTCAATACCATGAAGTTATTTTTATTTTAACATTATTTTTTGTTATTTTTATTTTATTTTGACTGATTAAAAATGTTTTCACGTTATGAAATTAATTTAATTTTAATTTTTATGTATTTTGACTGAGTCAAAATGTTTACAAGACAAGACATGACATGAAAAGACATTACAACATCTCTTCCATACTAAGTTGGAGAGCGCCTCTCGTCACATAAGTACTAACTATTATACCTTGGTGAACAATATAGAATGAATTCTTTTGAATTTCTTGTGATGGTGTAGCTTATGAGGAAAGGAAAGATGAGATGACATATAGGATTAATAAACTACTTGTGACAAACTTTTTAATAGAGCTGCATTGTTAGACTCACAAGAATTGTTGCACATGCCCTTTTGTGAAATTTCCTAATCACTCAAAACTGTAACCGGTGAGATCTGAGCAGTGAGAGTCCAGGCTCGTTTGCAGCCTCACTAAATTGTGTAGCAAAGATATGTGTCTTGCATTTGTCTTCGGTGGGAAAAAATCTTAAATATAAAGAGACTTGTAGAATTAGAACAATAAAAATCTTGATAATCAAGCCAATGATTGCTTGGAATGGAATAGATGTGCACAATATTGAGTCATAGTAGAACCAGGAGACAAGTCATTGTGGATGGTTATTTACTTAAGATCTCGGATCCACGTGTGCACTCACAAAGCAACACGAATAACTCAACTCTAATGGTTGAAGGGGAATGAATAATTCCTATTTTATCTAGAGAATAAATAAGGCACAATACTACTCATTGCAAAAGAATGGCAAAGGAGAAGTGTCATGAGGGGTCTGCAACATGTAAAAAGAAATGTGAGAATGGTGTAGTATAGATGTCATGGGCTTAGGAATGGGGTAAATAATAAAGCTAAGCAGGTACAATCCTACACTGATGGAGAGAGAGAAGACTAGACCTTAGATGCATTTTTGCATGAATCACAGCGAGAAGAGGCATTTCTATACACCATATAGACAGTGGAAGAAGAAACATTTTTCAAAGAAGGAAGAATTTTCCTAAGCCAAGGAAGGCCACAAAATTGGTGGCTTTGATACCATTGTTGGAACTCACATAAATGAAAGAGAACAATTTGATTATAACCAAAATGTTCATGAAAGGAAGTAGTAACAATTTCATAAGGAAAACATAGGTGGCTTGTGGATGCTAAATTAACCTTGAAACCTCACTTGTATGAAGTCATTGTCTAATTGGGGGAACACAATATATAAGGGAAATTGTTCAAGGGTTCTCCTAGTGGCTGAAGAGACTTTAATTTGGTAGCTAGGGCACATGCTTTTTTGCGAGGTCATATCTTAACTACTTACTGAAAGGTGCTATCTCCCTTAACCACTTACTATGAGGTGCATACCTCGGGACCAACCATGAGGTGCATACTTTGAGACCGATGGTCACTTCGAGACCACCTCCAAGGTTCTAACAAGACTGTGAGGAATAAGTTTACACAAAAATTCCACCTTAACAAAACCCTTGTTTGATGAAATATAAAGAATCACAACTTTTCCCATGAGAGACACACCTAAAAACATGTCAAGTAAAGAGAAAGCTTGTAAAATTGATTTTTCATCACTAAAGTCATAGCCCTGAGAATTGATATATGTTAGTGAATATTTACGATACCATCATCGAGCATAGGTGATGTTGAATCCATGCAATCTTATCCACAACACATAGGCAAGAACCTAAAGCACTCAAAGAGTGTAGAGAAACATTATGTTAGTGTGGCAGAATGACTAGAATGGCAGGGAACGTTTTTTTCATAAAACAAAGACATGCATTGCATGAATACTAGACTGATGGTATTAGAAAGGTAGAGGTATTTAAGAATGGAAACAACCAACTATGATACCACTGTTGGAACTCACATAAATTAAAGAGACAAATTTGTAAAACATTACATGAATTTATTATTGATATGATACACATAAATACATTCTTTAATGACCTCGGCTTCATCTTCTAAGAGGTCATTTGGACTCCTCATGACTCTTCACACTCACTTGTGGCTCTTCGCCTTTCACACAAGTGAATGGTGCCAAATTTACATAACTCCTAAGGATTATGTTTCTAACATATATCTAGAAACATTTTTTAGAAAAAATTCTTTCAATTTACGTTTGGTTGAACATAGTGTTTCCAATGTTGGGTTGTGTTATATTCTTTCCACGAATACTAACCGAGGGGTTTGAGGGGGGCGATAGGCGCCTTCTACGGGGTTTGGGGCAGCGGACCGTGAATTTTTTTTGGACCCTATATTAGGTAGGCAGACTTACCTATGGTTTTGTGCATGGATTACACACATGTTTTTGGGCGCGATGGTTTTCGGTCCATGGTATTTTGTAGATCCAGTCAAGGGAAATACAATTATGTTCTAATCCAGGGTTTATGGATGCTTCAACATTGAAAGGAACATAATGAAAAATAATTCTAGTAGTCCCAGTTTTGGGATCCAGGGGAAAATCTCTATGTATATTTGTTTTATGTGTTATGCTCTCGCCATTGTTTATTTTCTGTTTTTAGAATTCGTATGCGGGTAATTTCTATACGAGGTTAAAACCTACATTTGGTATCAGAGCTGTTTTGGCTTCAAGGGGATGCCTTTGCTACTAAGGGGTTTTGCTCGGGCCTGTGGTAAACCCTGTTCAGTGGAAGATCTGCAGGATCGATTCTTGTGGTGAAAGAATATGGCGAGCAGTGGAAAGATAAAGATCGAGAAATTTAATGGTTAGAGTTTTGAGTTGTGGAAAATCAAGATGGAGGATCTGTTGGTGGATAAAGATCAGTGGATCGCAATAGATCCGGGTACTAAACCAACGACAATGTTCGATGAAGACTGGAATAAGTTGGATCGGAAGGCAATAAACACAATACGATTGTGTGTCTCAGATTCAGTATTGCTGAATGTATCAGGGGAAGCTACGACGAAGGCTTTGTGGGACAAGTTAGGGACTTTGTACCAATCTAAGTCTCTGGTGAATGAATTGTTCCTACGGAAAAATCTATATAACCTGAGGATGAAAGATGGAGACTCAATGACAGAGCATCTGAACGCATTTAATACTGTGGTAAGCCAGTTATTATCTGTTGATATTAAAATTTCAAATGAAGATAAGTGCATTAGTTTGTTGTGTTCTCTATCAGATTCGTGGGATAATCTGGTTGTTGCAATAGGTAGCAATGCAACTGCCTTGCAGTTTGATGAAATAGTCTCATCCTTGCTGACGAAGGAGATGAGACAGAAAAATATGGAGAGCCAGAATGGTGATGCCTTGTCTGTACGAGGACAGTCCTAGAACATAAAAAAAAATAAGTCCTTGAGTGGGAGATCTAAATCTAGAGGGAGATCTAAATCTCCAAGAAAACCTGTAAAGGTGTGCTGGAAATGCGGAAAGGAAGGGCACTACAAAAGGGACTGTAAATCTAAATCTCCTGAGAAAGGAAAGGGATCTGATGATGCTCCTTCTGCAGAGGCAAAAACCACCTCAGATGAAGGTGGGGATGTGTACTTGGCTTCTTCTTCAAGTGCACATGTAGGTCATGAGGCACGGTTGATTGACTCAGGTGCATCCTTTCACTTCACTCCCCATAGAGAGTGGTTTTGCGAGTATGAAAAATATTATGGTGGTGATGTATTCTTAGGGGATGATAGGAAGGCTAGAATCATTGGTCGTGGAAAATTCAAGTTGAAGTTGCAAGGTGGAAGGATTAGAACACTTTTGGGTGTTCTGCATATTCCTGCATTGGCCAAAAATCTGATTTCTGTAAGCAAGCTGGATGATGCAGGTGTAAAAACAGTGTTCGAGAAAGATACCTACAAGATGGTTCGGGGAGCACTAATATTGATGCCTGGAGTTTGGATTGGAACTCTGTACACGCTGCAAGGTAGCATTGATATTGATGGGTGCAACCTGTGGTTCCTGAAAGTGGAGCATAAAATCTAGTGGTCTTTGGAGAAAAGACCATGCTATGGAATGAAAGGCTTGGACATATTGGAGAGAAGGGCCTTAGAACACTTTATGGTAAAGGTATGGTAGAAGGTATATCTAATAACTCTTTGGATTTTGATTTCTGTGAAAATTGTGCATATGGGAAGCAGAATCGGGTGAGTTTCCCCTCTGGTGGTAAGAGGGTGAAACATATATTAGAGCTTGTGCACAGTGATGTGTTTGGACCTGTGTCGGGTCCATCACTGGGTAAGTCTGTGTACTATGTATCATTTATATATGAATTCTCAAGGAATACATGGATATATTTCCTCAAGAAGAAATCTGAAGTCTTTGACAGGTTTAAAGAATTTATGGCTCTGGTGGAAAACCAGACAGAGAAGAACATAAAGGTGTTGAGGACATATGATGATGGAGAGTTTTGCAAGAAAGAATTTGAAGAGTTATGTAAGAAGTGTGGTATAGCACGACAGAATACTACTCCATACACACCTGAGCAAAATGGAGTTGCAAAAAGAATGAACAAGACGTTGATGGAAAGGGCAAGAAGCATGCTTAGTGGTGTCGGGTTAGGACAAGAATTCTGGGCAGAGGTGGTGGAGACTGAATGTTACTTGGTCAGCATATCACCTTCATCAACGTTGGAGGATAAGACTCCACAAGAGGTATGGACTGGTAAGAAACCTTCTCTTTCACATTTGAGGGTATTTGGATGTGATGCATATATATATGTTCCAAAGGAGAAAACAACGAAGTTGGATAGTAAATATGAAAAGTTCATCTTTATTGGGTATAAGGATGGTTTAAAAGGTTATGATATTTGAAACCAAGAAATAAGGAAGGTTGTGTACAACTGAGATGTGGTGTTTAGAGAGGTGAAAGATGTTATTAAACATGAAGTCCTACCAAAGGAACCTGAGAAGATAGAGTTTGAGCTAAAGGAGGAAGAATCAGACTCTACAGCAGACTCTACAACAAAAGAGGAATCAGAAGATGAAGAGCCACAAACTCCGGTTGTGAGAAGATCAGTTTGAGAAAGAAGGAAGTCAAAAAGGTATAGTCCATCTACTTTCTTTTCAAATTTTGCTTTATCTATTATTGATGATGATCCCAGAACTATGAAGGAAGCAATAGATTCAGAGGATGGAAAACTCTGGAAAGAGGCCATGGTTGATGAAATGACATCTTTGCACAAAAATGAGGCTTGGGATCTGGTTGAGTTGTCGTCTGGAAGGAAACCCATTGACATCAAATGGGTGTTCAAGAAGAAGATGAATGCAGAAGGAAAGGTGGAGAAATACAAAGCTCGTTTGGTAGCAAAAGGTTATTCCCAAGTGCCGAGAATTGATTTTGGTGATATTTTTTCTCCTGTTGCCAAGGTAGCTTCTATTAGATTAATTTTATCTGTTGCTGCTACTTTTGATTTTGAGGTAGAACAAATGGATGTGAAGACAACATTTCTTCACGGCGATCTGGAAGAAGAGATCTACATGAAGCAACCTGAAGGCTTTGTAGTGAAGGGTAAGAAAGAACTGGTATGCAAGTTAAAAAAGTCTCTGTATGGGTTAAAATAGTCACCAAGGATGTGGTATCAGAAATTTGATACATTTATACGGGGACTTGGCTTCACCAAAAGCAAAGCAGATCACTGTGTATATTTTAAATTAATTGGTGATTGTGTTATTTATATGGTCTTGTATGTGGATGATATGTTGCTAGTTGGACATGACAAAGAAATTATCCAGGATTTTAGGATCAAATTGTCCTCCAAATTCGACATGAAAGATATTGGTGTTGCAAACTATATTTTGGGCATGGAAATTAAACGAGATCAGGCAAAGAGGAAGCTCTGGTTAAACCAGAGGAAGTATGTCGAGACAATACTGCAGAGGTTTAATATGCAGGATAATAAACTGGTGAAGGTTCCTGTTCCTGTAGGTGTAAAGTTATATGCTGAAGAGTGTCCCAAGACATAAGAAGAGGAAGAGGACATGTCTCGTGTTCTATATGCAAGTTCAATCGGTAGCCTGATGTATGCAATGGTCTATACTAGACCAGACATTGCACATGCAGTGGGAGTATTGAGTAGGTTTATGTCAAAACCAGGGAAGGAGCATTGGGAAATAATGAAGCGGGTTTTCAGGTATTTGCATGGCACTAGTGATTATGGTTTGTGCTACCAAGGAAGACCAGGATTGGACAGAGTTTTGGACATCCGTGGCTTTGTTGATGCAGATTGGGCTGGAGATCTGGATCGGAGAAGATCTACAAGTGGGTATGTGTTTAACCTATTTGGAGGTGCAGTCAGTTGGATGAGTAAGAGACAATCTGTAGTGGCACTGTCAACTACAGAGGCAGAATACATGGCAGCCACTCATGCAAGCAAGGGAGCAGTTTGGTTACAGAAATTGTGTTCAAGTATGGGGTTAGTACAACGAGTTATAAGGATAGACTGTGACAACAAAAGTGCAATTTTCTTTGCAAAGAACCTTGCTTACCATTTAAAGACAAAGCACATTGATGTTCATTATCACTTTGTGAGGGATATGGTAGAAGACAAAAATGTGTTGTTGGTAAAGGTGGACACTTTGAACAGTACTGCAGATGCATTGAAAAAATCTGTGATCTTTGAGAAGTTCTCTTGGTGTAGAGAAACAATGGGTGTTGCACGACTAGATCAAGAACTAAGATTTCCTGTTCCCCCATGTGGAAAGAAAACAACAAGTGGGAGAATGTTGGGTTGTGTTATATTCTTTCCACGACTAGGTCCCGGGGGGTTAGAGGGGGGGCAGAGCGTTCCCTTTGTTGCCCCGGGCGTAGCAAGGGGGTCATGGGGGGGTGATAGCCCCCCCTGTCAGGGGGTTTGAGGGGAGCGGTAGCCCCCCTCTACGGGGTCCGGGGCAGCGTCCTGAGAATTATTTTTTTTGGACCCTACATTAGGTGGGCGGGCCTACCTATGGTTTTGTGCATGGATTTCACACATGGTTTTGGGCGTGATGGTTTTCGGTCCATTGTATTTTGTAGATCCGGTCAAGGGAACTACGATTAAGTTCTAATCCATGGTTAATGGATTGGGGTTTATGGATGCTTCAACATGTATATATATGTATTGTAACATTGAAAGGAACATAATGAAAAATCAATCTGGTAGTCCCGGTTTTGGGATCCAGGGGAAAATATCTGTGTATATTTGTTTTATGTGTTATGCTCTCGCCATTATTTATTTTCTGTTTTTAGAATTTGTATGTAGGTAATTTCTGTACGGGGTTAAAACCTACATCCAATGTGAACCATTTGTGGTGTAAGAGAATAAACTATCATTTTAATCTTTAAGAAGATATGAATTATTACCAATGACTAATGTGATTGTATAAGGTTCTAACCACAACTTCTGAATCTTTGTATGCTTACCTTTTTCTGCATGAGCATAATCCAACATTATAATCTTCTGACTAGCCTCAAAGATAGCAGTTTTTGCACTTTTATCAATATAATTCTTAACCGTTTATTATTTACGTTTTAAATTCTTTAAAGAAGAATTTATTTTGAGCTTAGTCTCGGAGTATCCTAAAATCAAGAATTTATTTGTTCCTTTAAAGCCAAAATGGCATTAACTCTCTTAGATATATTTAATGGATTCAATTCTTTAGCTTGTAATTCCAACCTTAAAGAAGTGAGTTCAAGCTTAACAAGTATAACAACCTCTCATCCATAAAGCAATTGAAAATGTGCAAGAAATGTGCTAGTCTTGGTGGTTATTTGATCTACCCATAAGGAAAATGTCAAAAGATTATGCCACTATCGAGGCTTATCATTAATATTTTGCTTTATTATATTTTTATTCATGGACTCAGCCTATCCATTTCCCCAAGGATAATAAGTTGATGAAGTGAAATGTTTCACTCATATATTGCAAAAATGAGTCAACTTAACATACATGTAAGTTATTCGTTATCATATATGATCTCTATTGGTAAACCAAACCTAGAGAAAATATTTGATTCCAAGAAATTAATCAACTATTCATCCTTGGCATGTTTAAGAAGAATTACTTCTACCCACATATCAAAGTAGTTCGTAGCATGTAAATTAAACACATGCCTCATAGATGAAAGTGGATTATTAGATCCATGGGACTTTGAATTGATAGTGAATGAGTGTATTGCTAAGGAACTATTTGTGAAAAGGTCACTGGTTCAAATCCCCCATGGGTTAGCTAAAAAAATAAAAGGTCGATTAATAGGCCCTATAATATCTAGCCCCATTTAGAAAAAGGAAAATCTAATATGATTGCCTCTAAAGGCATTGTAGAATATTTTTATTCACATATTGTCTTTTGAGAACCATCACAAGATTGTACAAACTTGTATGTATCCTTAAATATCGAAGCCCAATAATAATTGGTTCTCAATTTCTTGTGATCAATAACTTTCGATGTATAATGACAATCAATGTGAATATTTGAATCTGCTGATCCGTGGAGTTTCTTCAGTATCGTTTGAGTTATTGTTTCATAAACACATCATAATAACAACCCATCATCAAATCTATGAAAAATCATAGTATTTAAAACAAGATGTTTTTAAGCTTCAAGATGAAGCCTCCTTTGTTCATGACACTCAAGATTATCAAGACATCATTAATGTTATGAATAATAAATCATATTATGATACCAAGGATGTTCTACTAAATCAAAATGTTCACATTTAATTTGAAATAGAGCAGATAAAGCAATATCATTATTTTCAAAAGTAAATTCTGGTTCAAGATGTTGAGCTAGGTGTAAAGGCGGATCTCGTCCCTTTATTGTATTAAAGGTTGTGATCATGAAATCATGTTTTAGAATCTTGGCAATACAATGTTTTGCCTTACAAAAGTGTTTATGATAATGAGAATTTAACAATGGGAAAAGGGACTTGTACCTCAATAAGCTTACCAAGAATAAATGACAATCTTTTTCAATATCTTTCACAAGAGCAAATGTACTTTTTTCAATTAACGTATAGTTCAATTCATCATTAGATAAGCTTTAGTTCATGTAAGCTATTAGATTTTCCTTATTGTCATCATCCTTTTGTAGAAGAATTGGAGAGACAACTTCATTAGTGGCATTAGTATAAATTATATTATCTTTTGAAAAAATAGGTTTAGAGAATATAGGTGCAGAACTGGCAGCAACTTTAATGTCTAAAAAAGCCTTTTATGTTTTGTCATTCAAGGAAAATGCTTGATCTCGTTTCAACAAATTATGAATGGGTTTTACCATTCTAGAAGAATCAGGAATGAATCTCCTCACAAAATTAATTTTACTCATAAATGATTGAATTTCCTTTTTTGAAGTTGGGACCAAGAAATTTTGAATAGCAATTACTCTTTTTGGATCAACACTGATTCTATAATTTGATAATATATGTCCAAGCAAATTTCCAATAGTAACACCAAAAATGGATTTTGTTGGATTTAGTGACACCAAACTTTTTGCAGTGAATATAAATTTGCCTAAGATTATTAAAATGATATTCTTAGATTCTACAATAGATAGCTAAGTCCTCAAGATAGATTTGAATCTCTCTCACTCTGTGTGTGTGTGTGTGTGTGTGTGTATATATATATATATATATTTTCCCTTTGGAAAAAACGTAATTTTCATTGATTGAGAAAATTACATATTGTATATGCTAAAGCATATGTTGTAAGAGGCGGTGCCTGTTAGATAATTAAGGTTCCAGAAAAAGGTCAAATATTAATGCCTTTTGTCCACGTAGGGAGGCATCCTTTTCTGATGTGTGCATCATACTAATTTTACCAAAAATGAATAACTGTAGCCATATAGCGTGTCCATAGGTCTTGCTGAAAATGAGAAACATATGAATATTTACAGATGGTAATTTAAAACAAAAAATATTAACATGATCTAAGCTCCCTGTGAGCTTGCTATAGCATCTATGTCCATGAAAGGCCGGTGGTAGTACTGGTAAAAAGTCCCTTCTCTATGTTCTTGGATCATCCAAGTGCCGGATGGCCTGTGCGCAGCTTCTTTGGATAATCTGTCAGCATCTGCATTTCACTCCCTATAAATATGATGACATGTAAATGTGTCAAAAGAAGTAATAAGATGATGAGCCTCATCCAGAATATGTGACAATGTGTATGCAAAACATCTAGTTTTTTTGTTTATCCATTCGCAAACAACTTTTGAGTCTCCAAAGAGTTGGAGGTCTCGACATTGGATTTTCAGTGCATATTGTATAAGGAATTTTGCAGAGGATAGTTCTGCAAAGTTATTCATGCCCCCTCCTAGACCCATCTGAATGTGGAAGGAATGCGAAGCAGTGAGGTAAAGTATGGCCCCTCCCCCGCATCCTTCCTCCTAGGAAGAACCGTCAAAATAAGCCCAAGGCTTTGTATGGTTTATGGATTCGGGTATGATGGTTCAGGGTCGAGTCGTCTCCTGGTCATCTGGGATGATGGAGTAGTCAGAGATGATACGGGATGCAATGGAAGGCCAGTGCAACATGGAGTTTTGGAAAATGAGATTATTGTGGGCTATCCACAGTCCCCAGCAGATGAGTAAGGGGAGATTCCTGAGCTTTTTTGGATCAACGCTTATCCACCAGGTCGTCCAGGTCTCCTTCACATTTGCACCTTGCCACCTTATCGAGGATGGAATCACGTCTGATATCGATTTCCAAAGGTCTTGAGTGGCTTAACATTCAATAAATAGGTGTGAGATGGATTCATTGTTACATTTACATAAATGACACTAGAAAGGGCCATGATGAGCTCGCTTGAGTAGGTTGTCTCTAGTGGGGATTTTGATTTTAAGTATGGTCCACATGAGTAGTCTGCCCCTGGGGGGGGCCTTAAGCTTCCACAAATGCTTCCACCATGACTCTAAGGCTTGTGGACGACGATCTTCAGCTAATGCAAGGTATTCTTCCTTAGGGGTATATTTCCTTGCTTTCGAGAGTGCCCAAATGACTTCATCTTCTCCCTCACTAATTCGGATGTGAGCCTTAATGAGGGCCCTGATGTAAGTATTCCACTGTTCTGTCCATTGATGGGGAATGTTCAATCTTTGGGACGTTTCCCAGGCTTGCTGAAATATGGTGGAGTGTTCAAGGTCCGCTATGTGGCCGATATGGGTAATATTTATCTCTTTGAGAAAAGATATGAGGTCGTCTGGTAGCCTGTGTGCATTCTCGCATCCAATCCATGGATCCAAACTGATCCTCACCTTCATTCCAGACTGTATTTTCCATGTGATGCCGACCCTGATGATGTCAAGGGATTTTATTACCGCCTTCCATATGATTGAAACCCTTGAGTGGAGTCTTTGAGGGGGCAATATATTTTGAAACGACCACCCTAGTCCATAGACTATTTGATGTAACAAGATGCCACCCTAGTTTCGCTGCCAGAGCAGTGGAGAAATCTTCTAGTTTCTTGATGCCCCATCCTCCCCATTTCTTGGGCAAATTTAGGGCCTCCCACTTGACCCATGCAAATATTCTTCCTGTCTGTTGTCCCTTCCAAAGGAATCTGTAGCATAAGGCTTGGATTCTGGAGAGTATACCCCGAGGGATCCATGCCAGAGACATCCAGTAGACCAGGGTGGCCTCGAGGACAACTTTGACAAGAATGAGTTTGCCTGCCCTGGAGAGGTATTTGTAGTACCAAATATTGAGTCTTTTCTCCATCTTGGAAATGAGCCAAGTCCAATCTGTAATTTTATACCCCAATGGCTTCAACTTGTAGCTCAGATATCTAAGTCCATCTTCCAGTCTAAGCAGAGTGTACTAGAACCTTTGCAACGCATAATGGATTTCATATGGCGAACATCCAGCCTCTGTGAGGGTCGACTTGTTGCAGTTTATAGCCATACCAGTGGCTGTTTGGAACAGTGCGAATGTGTTCTTCATGATTGTCAAGTCTCCTATGCTCCCATTAAGAAATAGCAAGACATCATCCACAAATAGCAGATGAGTCAATGTGCAGTTGTCCATGATTTTTATCCCTTTTAGTCTGCCCCTTCTGAACTCTTCTTTGACCAGCATGCTGAGTCCTTCCATTATCAGGAGAAAAAGTAATGGGGATAGGGGGTAGCCTTGTTTGAGACCTCTTTCAGAATAAAAAAAAGGTGAAGCCGCTCCATTGATAAGCACGCTGAAAGGAATGTTAGTGATGCAGCTCATGATCCTTTTAATGAAATCAAAAGGGAACCCTAGGTGGGTTAGAAGCATTCTAATATACAACTAGTTTTCTCTGTCAAATGCTTTAGAGAGGTATACCTTTAAGATCATACCTTTGATTTCTTGGAGTGCAGAGAGTGCAGGACTTAAAGGTACTTGACCTTTAAGATCATACCTTTGAGTGCCCAAATGACTTCATCTTCTCCCTCACTAATTCGGATGTGAGCCTTAATGAGGGCCCTGATGTAAGTATTCCACTGTTGTGTCCATTGATGGGGAATGTTCAATCTTTGGGACGTTTTCCAGGCTTGCTGAAATATGGTGGAGTGTTCAAGGTCCGCTATGTGGCCGATATGGGTAATATTTATGTCTCTGAGAAAAGATATGAGGTCGTCTAGCAGCCTGTGTTCATTCTCGCATCCAATCCATGGATCCAAACCGATCCTCACCTTCATTCCAGACTGTATTTTCCATGTGATGCCGACCCTGATGATGTCAAGGGATTTTATTACTGCCTTCCATATGATTGAAACCCCTGAGTGGAGTCTTTGAGGGGGCAATATATTTTGAAATGACCACCCTAGTCCATAGACTATTTGATGTAACAAGATGCCACCCTAGTTTCGCTGCCAGAGCAGTGGAGAAATCTTCTAGTTTCTTGATGCCCCATCCTCCCCATTTCTTGGGAAAATTTAGGGCCTCCCACTTGACCCATGCAAATATTCTTCCTGTCTGTTGTCCCTTCCAAAGGAATCTACAGCATAAGGCTTGGATTCTGGAGAGTATACCCCGAGGGATCCATGCCAGAGACATCCAGTAGACCAGGGTGGCCTCGAGGACAACTTTGATGAGAATGAGTTTGCCTGCCCTGGAGAGGTATTTGTAGTACCAAATATTAAGTCTTTTCTCCATCTTGGAAATGAGCCAAGTCCAATCTGTAATTTTATACCCCAATGGCTTCAACTTGTAGCTCAGATATCTAAGTCCATCTTCCAGTCTAAGCAGAGTGTACTAGAACCTTTGCAACACATAATGGATTTCATATGGCGAACATCCAGCCTCTGTGAGGGTCGACTTGCTGCAGTTTACAGCCATACCAGTGGCTGTTTGGAACAGTGCGAATGTGTTCTTCATGATTGTCAAGTCTCCTATGCTCCCATTAAGAAATAGCAGGACATCATCCACAAATAGCAGATGAGTCAATGTGCAGTTGTCCATGATTTTTATCCCTTTTAGTCTGCCCCTTCTGAACTCTTCTTTGACCAGCATGCTGAGTCCTTCCATTATCAGGAGAAAAAGTAATGGGGATAGGGGGTAGCCTTGTTTGAGACCTCTTTCAGAATAAAAAAAAGGTGAAGCTGCTCCATTGATAAGCACGCTGAAAGGAATGTTAGTGATGCAGCTCATGATCCTTTTAATGAAATCAAAAGGGAACCCTAGGTGGGTTAGAAGCATTCTAATATACAACTAGTTTTCTCTGTCAAAGGCTTTAGAGAGGTATACCTTTAAGATCATACCTTTGATTTCTTGGAGTGCAGAGAGTGTAGGACTTAAAGGTACTTGACCTGTAAGATCATACCTTTGAGTGCCCAAATGACTTCATCTTCTCCCTCACTAATTCGGATGTGAGCCTTAATGAGGGCCCTGATGTAAGTATTCCACTGTTGTGTCCATTGATGGGGAATGTTCAATCTTTGGGACGTTTTCCAGGCTTGCTGAAATATGGTGGAGTGTTCAAGGTCCGCTATGTGGCCGATATGGGTAATATTTATGTCTCTGAGAAAAGATATGAGGTCGTCTGGTAGCCTGTGTGCATTCTCGCATCCAATCCATGGATCCAAACTGATCCTCACCTTCATTCCAGACTGTATTTTCCATGTGATGCCGACCCTGATGATGTCAAGGGATTTTATTACCGCCTTCCATATGATTGAAACCCCTGAGTGGAGTCTTTGAGGGGGCAATATATTTTGAAACGACCACCCTAGTCCATAGACTATTTGATGTAACAAGATGCCACCCTAGTTTCGCTGCCAGAGCAGTGGAGAAATCTTCTAGTTTCTTGATGCCCCATCCTCCCCATTTCTTGGGCAAATTTAGGGCCTCCCACTTGACCCATGCAAATATTCTTCCTGTCTGTTGTCCCTTCCAAAGGAATCTGCAGCATAAGGCCTGGATTCTGGAGAGTATACCCCGAGGGATCCATGCCAGAGACATCCAGTAGACCAGGGTGGCCTCGAGGACAACTTTGACGAGAATGAGTTTGCCTGCCCTGGAGAGGTATTTGTAGTACCAAATATTGAGTCTTTTCTCCATATTGGAAATGAGCCAAGTCCAATCTGTAATTTTATACCCCAATGGCTTCAACTTGTAGCTCAGATATCTAAATCCATCTTCCAGTCTAAGCAGAGTGTACTAGAACCTTTGCAACACATAATGGATTTCATATGGCAAACATCCAGCCTCTGTGAGGGTCGACTTGTTGCAGTTTATAGCCATACCAGTGGCTGTTTGGAACAGTGCGAATGTGTTCTTCATGATTGTCAAGTCTCCTATGCTCCCATTAAGAAATAGCAAGACATCATCCATAAATAGCAGATGAGTCAATGTGCAGTTGTCCATGATTTTTATCCCTTTTAGTCTGCCCCTTCTGAACTCTTCTTTGACCAGCACGCTGAGTCCTTCCATTATCAGGAGAAAAAGTAATGGGGATAGGGGGTAGCCTTGTTTGAGACCTCTTTCAGAATAAAAAAAAGGTGAAGCCGCTCCATTGATAAGCACGCTGAAAGGAATGTTAGTGATGCAGCTCATGATCCTTTTAATGAAATCAAAAGGGAACCCTAGGTGGGTTAGAAGCATTCTAATATACAACTAGTTTTCTCTGTCAAAGGCTTTAGAGAGGTATGCAGAGAGTGAATTGCTTCGGTGATATATATTCGGATAGGATGGGCCGCAATCGATTGGCTATGATCTTCGCCATGATCTTATAGATGCAATTGCATAATGATATAGGTCTGTAATCGTCAAAGGTAGAGGGATTGTTAGATTTTGGAATGAGGGTGATGAATGTAGAGGTGAAGGATTCATGAATCTTGCAACTAGTTCTGGAGTGTTCAATAACCTTTAGGAGATCAGCCCCCAGGGTTTCAAAAAAAGCTAAATAGAACTTGATCGACCATCCGTCCAGCCCTAGACTCTTATCCTTCTTAAACCATTTGAGTGTGGCTTCTAATTCACCTATAGTGATTTCCTTAGTCAATTCCCTGCCCGCCTCTTGATCCACAAATCAAGGGAATAATTGAGCTACTTGAATGATTTTGGCCAGAATTGTGCTGTGGGGGGGCCTGTATGTCTGTTTAAAGTGTGAGGTTGCCAAAGATGCCAGCTAAGGGAAGGTATTAATAGTGTGGCCATGCTCGTTCGAGAGCTACCAAATGGTATTAATATCTTTCCTACCATTTGCAAACTTATGATAGAACTTTGTATTGTCATCTCCCTCGTGCAGCCAGATCACCCTACTTCTCAGCCTCCATGCTTCTTCATGTTCCATTAGGATTTTCCTTCTGGTGGCATATAGCTCAGTGAGTCTGTCCTTGTGTTCAGTCGATCTGTAGGCCCCTTCCAGGTTTTTTTCAAACTCAGCAATTTCCTTTTCAACATTCATGATAGTTTGATCATCTTTTATTCTCTTATTATGAGCCCAGGCTTTGGAGAGTCTCTTCATCTCAATTATGTTGTGGGCGAAGCCCTCTGTTATGTTCCCACCAACATTTGGGGGATGCGTCTTCCAGAAATCCTTAATCATGTGTATATATGTGGGGTCCTTTAACCAAGAGGAGCTGAACTTGAAAGGTCCCTTGGGTTTCCGAGGCCCCCCACTGATCTCCATGAATATAGGCAGATGGTCAGAGATTCCTCCTGATCCCACCCACTGTCTATGAAGAAGACCCAAGGTCAAAAGTGCTTCCTTTATGAGGAAACGGTCAAGTCTTCGAGCAAGACAGTCCTCCCCGGCTCTATTGTTCCTCCAGGTAGGTAAAATCTTGGCTGAGGGGATGTCCAACAAGTTATGGGAATCCAAAAGGTTCTCAAAATAGGCAGATAAGGGATCCAATTGTGCATGGTGTCCCCAGGACTCAGAGTGACCAATGGAGAAATTTAGATCCCCTCCCAAGATTAAGTAATCTTTCTGAAATACTTCTGAGCTGAGGAGATGGTCCCAGAAGGCAGGCCTGTGTTGGCATGGCCCATATACATTTATGACTCACACCTCTATACCCATATCAGATGAAAAAAGGTCTGTCCCAATATGCTCAGGTCCTCCCCAACAGTTACTGAGGTTGATGGAGCGCTTGTTGTATCCCAAGGCAAGACCTCTAGATCTTCCATTAGCATCTAGGCCTATAAAGTTCCATCCAGGGAACATAGTGTCAAGGAGGTGTGTAATGGAATCAGCAGGCCCAAGGGTTTCTTGGAGGAATATGACATCGACAGGAGAGGTAAGGATCAGCCTGCGAAGGGCTAGTTTTTTATCAGGCCTAGCCAACCCTCTGCAATTGAAAGAGTCAATCTTCATGGGGGGAGGTCAGATGAGAGGTTCGATGCTCTAAGTGCCATGTGAATGGTTGATTGCCTACCTAAGGTGATCTCTCCTCTGGCTCGGATTTGTGCCTTTGAGAGGGAAGAGGGTCATCCCCTAGGAAGCTTAGGAGGGAAAGGGGATAGAATAAGATCAAGCCTGAATTGATTCAGGGCCTTTAATTTTTTCTTAGCCTTGGATTGAGTCTGATAACGCGAGGAGGGAGGTCCAACTTCATGTATATGTGTGATGTTGGGGGGGGGGTCCGAGAGAGATTGGGTGGTGTCAGAGAAGGTGTGATCTGGAGCGCCAAAGGAGCAGGCCAAAGAGGAATGGAAGGGAGTGTCACCGATTCCATTAAATTTACTAGCAACAGGAATTTCATTTAAACCATCAACTGTAAGCAAATTAGAGGGATTAGGAGAGGTGGAATTCATACCTGAAGAAACCACTGCCCCAACAGCCTCTCTTGCCCTAGTGAGAGGAGGAGAGGGAGGTCGAAGAGGAGGCCTGTCGCATTTCTTCGGGGTCCCCTGAGAGTGAGCCATGTCTGCTTGAGATGGATCGACTTGATTCCCTTCTTCTTTGCTAGGGGGCTGCTCCCCCTGGTCCTGAACTGTCTTTGGGGGAATTGTCCGTCCAACTTCTCCCCTTCCTTTGTTGCTATTGAGAGGGAAGTCCTTATAGAGATGCCCAACCTTGTGACATCTCCTACATCTGAAGGGGACCCCTTCATAGTCCAAATTCTGCCGCCGAGAGAAATTCCGCCATTGAATTGTGATATATTCCTGAAGCCCATCACTAGTATCAATGTGTACCAAAATTCTTGCATACGCCATCCTTCTTGTCGAGAGGTAGGATTTATCATACTCCAGGTAAGTTCCCAGGGAGTTCCCTATACGCCTGAAAATGTCTTCTGACCAAAACTGTAATGGCAGGCCAGGTAGTCTGACCTAGAGGGGGCTTGCTCCAAGTTGTTCTCGTTCTGGATCGAAAAGTGGAGTCCACCTGCAGAGGAGCACCGATGCTTGTTCAAGATGCCAGACCATTGAAAGTACCCAGTTGGTGTGCTTTGCCTTGGCAAAGCGAAGCGCAAACCATCCTCTGACAAAGGTTTGTACCACCGGTGGTTCAGCGAAATGATGCCCCCAAACCTCCGTTGCCCACTGCTTCATCCTAGAGGCGTTGTAGAACCGACCCCTGACTCTTCCTACCAACATGCGTTCGGCTGTGTCCATTGCCTCGCTCCACTGGAAATCCTCACCTAAATGTAAGAATACCTCCAAAGCCTTTGGTTTTAGGACCCTTTGTTTCTTTGCTTTTCGGGTTCCTTCATTAGGTGAGGAATTTTGATGGACGTCGTGGGTAGGGTTAGACTCAGATGTAGGGACGTCCAAATGGGAAGACTCCAGAAATGCGGGGAATCTCAGTAATATTTCCAAATGGGAGTGCCGATGAGGGCGGCACAGGATGCCCTGAAGCAAAGGTGGCAAGGTCGCTGGTGAGAGCTGCCGAAGGGACACGGGAGCCGGCGGAGGATGGGAAAGATGTGATACCCTCTGAGGAAATTCCAAGGCTAGGTTCCAGGGTTTGATCCACAAAATTTTGGGTAGATGGCGATAGGGGCTGAGCAGTGAGATCTAGTATGGAGGGGGAAGCCTCTGAGAGGGTAACCACCAAGTATGAAGGCCCTAAGATTGAGGGTAGCAAAGCAACGGTGTTAGAGAAATCACAGCCGTAAGGGTAGTTGCTTGTCGGGTTTACCTAGGGAGATGTCCAGATGGAGGTACCCACTAGTGGGTCTTCCGAGTAGTCTACTAGGTCCTCCATAACCGTCGCTATTTTCCCACACCAGCTGCCTTCAGAACCCAAGGATGCCTGTCGCTGTAGTGACCGAGTAACAGGCGGGGTAGAGTCGAGGAGGGTGTGGGTAAACCCTAGGTGGTAAGCATGAAGGAATGACCGTAACGGTTCAACGGGAGCGGAGGGTGAGTTACGGGGCTGGTGTATGGGAGGGCGGTGAGGTGTAGGCGCAGGCGGCCGTACGTGCTGAGTAAATTACAGAGTCCGGGCGAAACCTAACCCCAGCCGATTCTCCATTTCATCTCCGCCATCTTTCTCCCACCGTCAAATCTCAAGTCACAAGAACACAATATTATGAATAAATATATAGGAAATAATCATAAATTTTCATTGCTCTTTGGAAAGTGACACCTGCATTGATTAAACAAAAAGGCATGCATTCGTAAGAAAAGGTGGGTCAGTGAGTAAAAGACATTGCTTTATATTTGTTAACTCTTTATAAGTATATTTGGTTGTATTTGTAAAAACCATCAATGAGTGACATCATTTGAGATCCTATAAATTGTTGTAAGGTTAACTCCATGTTAGGAAGTGGGAAGTTATCCTTAACACTAGCCTTATTCAGAGCTCAAAAGTCAAAAAATAATGGAATATCACCAGTCTTTTTCCTTACTAAAACAAGATTTGTAACCCATTCAAAATATATGGCAAGGAAAATAATTTGAGCTACTAAAAGTTTATTAACTTCATTGCTAATAGTTTCTTCAAGCGCATGGTTCATAGGTCTCTTTCTTTGTCTTACTATACTTATATCTTGTTTAATATGTATTACATGTTGATTTGCACTAAGATTAAAACCACACAAATCCTCATAAGACCATACAAAGACATCACAAAACTCACAAAACACGTTGATGAATTTCTATTTTTCTTGTTCAAAACACTAGGCTCCAATCTTTAAAATTTTCAAGTCCTCACGAGTCCTAATGTTTACGAGGATAGTTTCACCTATTTTCCTTTTTTATTCCTCCTCTGAATTCTTCTTATGACTACTTACATCACTTGAAGAAGATGAGATTTCCAAAGGAGTTAATACTTTGGGAAATGTAAATGGTTTCTTTCTTATTAAGAGGTTCATTTTGAAAAAAAGACATATATGTTGTTGTCATAAAAACTTGCTCAGCGCATATGTTGTCTAGAAAATGAGGATGATAGAGAGATTTGAAAGTACAACCTAGTCTTTCAGGGAGTAACTATCCTGTCGGACTAGCTTAAAAAATAACTAATATATCAGCCATGGAATTCAACTCCCTACGAATACGTGTAATATTGAAAGATAAGAGATTCAAGATTAACTACCAAACCACTTGCATATATCTTTTTAAGATCTTGTTCGATTGAGTGTAAATTTAATGAACCATGTTAATGATAAACTCTTAATCTCCAAAAACAATAAGATGATAAGACCCTAAATTAAAGGCATTCTCAACTCCAAGAATTAGGGCTTAAAACTCTATTACATTATTTGTACATGTAAACTCAAGACTATAGGAAAAATTACAAGTTTTGCTTAGAGGAGAGTAAATAAAAATACAAGTTCCATTTCCTTCATTTGAGCATGCACCATCAAAGTGCATATGCCAAATACCATCATTGGGATTCACAAATCCTATAACAAGATTATCATCTTCTTCAAAAAATATAGAATATATACCTCTATCTTCTTTAACAAAATTTACATATGGTTGTGGGACACTTTCAATATATGGTGAAATATGAGGCTTCATGGAGCACAATAATATTTTTACTAGCTTTTGGAAGAGACATATGGGTTCCATCCACTAACATATACCCAACAATTAAATACTGGTAATCACTACCAATAATAATTGAATAATTGCATATTGGCATGTCAATAACTTGTATATTATGGGTGGTCCTTATTTCAGGATGTGTGTATAATACCAACGTTATGTCCTTAAACTCATCATTGCTAGCTTGTTGTTGATTATTATATGCTAACACATTCTTAATATTCTCATTAGTGCATGAAAGACCTAATTTATCCATTTTAATCCTTGACATAACATTTGGACTAGATCCATCGTCAATCAAATAACAATGAGCAATTTTGTCCATAATTTTCATTAAAACATAAAAGGGAGGATATTTTACCAAATTCCTTGGATTATATATAACTAATACTTTATTTTCACATAATCTTTCTTCATCATCTTCTTCGATTGAGCTAGCAATATTAGAAGTCTTAACTTCTATAGAAACTTTGAGATGCTTTTTATTACTTAGGGATAGTTTTCATCTCCATTAGTCAAGTATTTGCCTTTATGTTAGCCATTTGTTTCAAAAGATTGTACTTTATCAAATTTGAGGAAGATGGAGTAGGATTTACCTCAGGTTGTGAAGTAGCCTTAATTGTTTGATTGCTTGAATTAGAAACATTATGAGAATCAGTTTGTCTAGAAGATAAACTTGGAGCAAAAGTGGTCTTTTGTGAATCACACTTGTTCTTAGTTTGATAAGACTTATTTCTCATGTCAACCAACATTATGCCATCTTTAGAAGTCCAATTTAAAGTAGCAATTGTAGAATCATATATTTTTCTGCATAAAACATTTCTTGGGCATTCTTTCTTATTTTACAAGTACTTTTATCATGGTTATGTTTATAGAAATGACACTGTGACCATGAAAGTATGGTTCTCGACTGAAAATTTTGAGATTAATTTTTCAAAGAAGATTGTGTAGAAGTATCTACAGTTGATGGAACAAAAAACTTTCCGTTGAAAACAATCATCTTGTTGTTCATATCTTGTACAAGTTGCAAACCTTTTGATCTATCATTCTGGTTATTTGGAGCTTTGATAGGAAGACATATTCTCATAAGTTGTTCTTCATATTCTAAAGATGTTTGCATAACGGATCCCAAACTATTAGCATTCTTTTCTTCTATCATGTGTCAATGAGAAGAACCTAATGCATTAAACCAACTTGATTTCGAGGTATAATAACCTCGAGATTATACAATTTGGTGAAATGTAAATTAAAAGAATTGATTGTTTCACCTTTAACATAAACCACATTGTTCCAATCTCTCAACAAAGTTGTGGACTTTGAGGTTATCCATAAGTAGATTTAAACCAATAGCATAGTTCGGCCCAAGACGAGAAAACGTTTAGGAAAAAATTCAAATAAATCAACAACAAAGTGGACACATCTAAAGTAGAAGTTATTTCCAAATTATCAATTCCAACCTGTCAAACAAGATTTTAGAAGTTTTCTTGGATTCACTGGTTATTATAGAAGGTTAATAGAAAACTTTACAAAAATTTCATCTCCACTTTTCAAGCTACTCACAAAAGACTGTGAATTCATTTGGAATTTTGATTGCCAAAAGGCCTTTGAATCATTAAAAGAGAAAATCTCTGAAGCACCCATTCTTAGAGGAACAAATTGGAAATTATATTTTCATATTTCGACTGACGCTTCAGATAAATATTTAGGAGTTGTACTAGGAACAAAAATTTAACTCCATATGCCATTTATTACACCAGTAAAAATTTGACTCCTGTAGAGTTAAATTATACTATCATAGAAAAGGAGTTTTTAGCTGTTGTTCATGCCATCAATAAATTCAAAGATTATATTACTAGCTATGAAACTCTTGTACATATTGATCATTCTGCAATTATATACTTAATGAATAAATCAATCACTAATGGCAGAATCACTAGATGGTTATTGTTGTTACAAGAGTTTAACATTACTATTTTGGATCGACCTGGAAAAAAAAAACACAATTGCTGACTTTTTATCAAGGATTCAAAATGATAACAATGACATGTCTATAGAAGATATTTTTCCCGATGAATATATTTTTGCAATATCTTCTAAATATCCATGGTTTGTAGATATTTTTAACTATTTGGCTACAAGAAAATTACCATCATACTTGTCTCCTCGAGAAAAAAGGAAGGTAATTCAAATTAGTGCATCTTATTCATAGATAAATGAAGAATTCTATAAAACAGGTCCAGATCTGATCATCCAAAGGTGTGTGAGAGAAGATGAAGTACCAGAGATATTGAAGGCTTGTCATGATGAGCCACGTGGAGGGAACTTCGTTGATAAAAGAACTTCTTACAAAGTACTTCTCTTAGGATACTATTGGCCTTCCCTTTTTAAGGATGCCAGAGAGTATGTTAAGAGATGTGATAGTTGTCAAAGGATGGGGAACCTGTTCCTTCTGATGAGATGCCTCTACAACCTCAGGTACTTATTGAGCCTTTTGAAAAATGGGCTCTGGATTTTGTTGGTCCAATCAATCCACCTTCGAGACAAAAAAGGTACATTCTTGTTTGCACTGATTATGTTACAAAATGGGTAGAAGCTAAAGAACTTATTTCTGCTACTAAAAATGTTGTAGTTTCATTTCTTTTTGAGGATATCTTTACTCATTTTGGTGTTCCAAGAGAAATTGTAATAGATCAAGGTACTCAATTTACATCCAAGTTGGTACAGAAGATAATGGTGGAATACAAAATCAAACATCGAAAGTCTACTCCATATCATCCTTAAGCAAATGGATAGGTGGAGTCCACCTATTATCACTCCTCCAGGTCTCCAAGGCTGAGGAAGAGTCCAGCTAAGGTAACCACAAACCAACCTTTTGACTTGGTAGCTATCCCTACCAAGCCGAAGAGGGCTCTCTCCAAAGAATCACAACCAAGAGGGCTGGATGGATTATGGTTTTAAGCTAGGTATAAAGTGCAGAGGGTTTTGTTTATTTGAAGTTGGGTTGCTGAATGAGGGCAAGGTAGGTAGGTAGGCTAGAGAATTAGGATTTATTGGGATGAGATGAGTCAGACAAGTGCGGAGCTCGGAAGAGCATGAAAGATGTATTCTTCCTAAACTGAAGAAATATGAACAAACTATGAAAACTTCCCCAAAACAGAGCATGTGAGATGATTTCTGTTTATCAACTTGAAATAGATCATACAATAGACATGAAATGGAATATGGAGCAACAATACATTCATACAAATGAAACTGAAGAAAAAACAATGCTAGACAACCATACCACAGGTATCCCAAGGAAATAGCTGCAACTCATCTATTAAAACTGGCCAAATTCTGATACAATAGTGTTTCTGATCAATCCTATGTTGAGATTGCAACAAGATGATGGAGCTTAGTGAAAAGAGTCGCCTTCACTAAGTGGGCCCGCAGGCTATTTTTGGCGCAAGTCTATTTTTAGACTATGTCTATTTTTAGACATATGGATCATGTCTATGTTTATGGATGATTGATCAAGTTGGGAAAATAGATGGACTTCTATTTTTGATGAAAGTGTGAGTGATCAAGTCTATTTTTAGACTGGCTATCAAAAATAGAAAAGTCAAATATTATTATCTCACAATAATATTTGGACTATAAACTTAATCTTATTCTCTTGGAGCACTTCAGTTTGAGCTACGGAAGTGGCACATGCAGCTGTCAGAAGGAAATTCGTTTTTCTTATGAGTCAGTTGAGTTGTTGCATGCATGACTTCAGTTAGAACTCAAGTGAGTTGAGTTTAGTGGACTGGAGGTACAGTTGATGGAGTTGTGTTCAGTTTAACTTAGTTAAACTGGTTGTAGTTAGTCTAACTGCAGATAGACTAATGATGAGTTGTTAAACTAATTATTAACTCATAATACAACTAAAGAATACATCAGTTAACTCAGTTGCATGTCAGTGCATGTTCAGTTCAACAGGGACAGGTGGTAGAGAATCAGATTGCTATCAGTTGTGACTATAGTTGTGCACTAGATCTTGCACAATCAAAGGATTGAGTATGCCAATGAGTTTGCTCACGTATTTGGCCCGCATTTTAGCCTTTGCTCACGTCCACAAAGAGTGAGTGACTATTTTGCAGGTGAAAATCGAGTTTGGGAAGCAATTCTCATCAGTTCTTGAGCAGGTATTGAGCGGTGGAGGCAGGCAAGCAGTGGGATAGATTTGGAGATCAAATCTGAGCTGTATTGTGTGTAACAGGTGGAGATACTTGTGAGAAGTATTATGCTTTGTATTGTTACATGATTCAATCAATATAATATACAGATAGTGTGGGGTTTTTAGCGAGATGCTTTCCCCGGGATACATACTGTGTTTATGAGTTTGATTGATGCTTCTATGTGTGCCTGTGGATGTTTATGCTTCTGTAAATTGATGATCAACGTAGAGGAGATTATGTATTATACATGTTCCGCTTATAATTGTATGATCAGGATAATCTCTGTGAATATGTGTTAAATTATTCAAAATTTCTACATGGTATCGGAGCTAGATAATTGTAGAAAACGTTTCTACATGGTATCGGAGCAGCTTGATTTGTAGAAGAGATTTTTACAGGATATCAAGCGAGGGTTGATCGGAAGCAGTTGAGTTTGTTGCTGGTGGAATTCGAATTTTGCAACAGTGTTGTTGAAAATGTCTTTCAACGGATTGCAAATGTTATTCCAAAGCAAGAGCGACCTGGCGCTCAAGGATAAACTCAGTAACAATAAAGGTGAGAATGGATCTTCATCAAAGGTATCTGATGAAGAGAATTGTGCTTTGGCTGCCAAAGCAAAGAATGGGAAGAACAAGAAAGCTTCTCATTCCGGTGCGAAAGGCAAGAAGCAGGATATGTCCAAGGTGAAGTGTTTTCACTGTCACCAGCATGGACACTATGCCACAAATTGTCCGCAGAAGAAGAAGAACAAGCAAGCTGCTGGATCTGCAGGGGGAGAGGCTTTAGCTTCTCAGTTTGAGCTTGATTTTTCATTGATCGCATGCTTGGTTTCAAGTGTGATGGGATCAGTGTGGTTTCTGGACAGTGGTGCGTCTTTTCACATGACGGGAGATAGAGATTTGTTCTCTGATCTGGAGGACAAAGATCTTGGAGTGCACATCGAGATGGGCGATGATGGTAGATACAGTGCGACCGGTATCGGTACCATTTCCTTTGAGAGGGAGTCTGGTAAACCCTTTGTATTGAAGGAAGTCATGCATGTTCCAGGATTGAAGAAGAATCTCATCTCAGTGGCGATGTTAGAAGACAAGGGGTATGATGTTGTTTTCAGCGAGGGAAAGGCCTTCCTGCGCAGCAAGACAACTGGTGAGACCCGGAAGATAGGGGTTCGAGTGAGGAACCTTTATCAGTTGCATGTAGATGGATGCGCAGCAATGGCAGGCAAGGCAGAAGGATTGGTGAGCCGGGATGATGGCGAGTTGTGGCACAGGAGATTGGGTCACCTTCACCATGGAGCCTTGAAGATACTGCAGCAGATCACTACAGGGCTTCCTAAAGGCACACTTGCGCAGTCAGATCAGTGCAAGGGGTGTACTTTGGGGAAGTTTGTGAAAGCCACCTTTCACGAGAAGGATAGTCGTGCCATGACGATCCTTGAGAGAATTCACACAGACGTGTGTGGACCTTTCTTAGTTGCTTCGACAACAAAACACAGGTATTATGTGATTTTTGTTGATGATTTCTCTCGTAAGTGCTGGATCTTCTTCATGCAGAAGAAGAGCGAGACATATTCAAAGTTCTGTGAATTCAAAGCACTGGTCGAGAAGGAGTCGGGGAAGAAGGTGAAGGCTCTTAGGAGCGATAATGGTGGTGAATACATCTCGGACGAGTTCAAGGATTTCTGCAAGGCAGAAGGGATTCGTAGAGAGCTCATAGCTCCCCATAACCCACAGCAGAACGGGGTAGCTGAGCGGAAGAACAGAACGATTGTGGGTGCTGCACGGGCAATGTTGCATGATCAGGGCCTACCCCTTCACTTGTGGGCGGAAGCATGCAATACAACAGTTTATGTGCAGAACCGTTGTCCTCATAGGATACTTGGCATGAGTACACCCGAGGAGGCTTATTCTGGTAAGAAGCCTGATCTTTCTCATTTGAGGATTTTTGGTGCTAACGTTTACATGCATGTGACGAAGGATGCCAGAAAGAAGTTGGAGCCGACTGCAGAGGTTGGGATATTTGTGGGGTACACTGATACGCCCCACAACTATCGTGTGTATTTGCCAAACAGTGGTAAAACTGTTGTGCGACGGGATATAAAATTTCAGGAGGAGAAAGCCATGAAGTGTTCGCTTGAGAGGGAGCTACACTTGCATGCAGATGAGGAGCTATTAGTTCCTAAGGATGAGCTTCAGGACGTGGATCAGCCACAGGACGAGGTTCATGGAGTGGAAGAGACCACTCATGCAGCGCCAACCATTAGAGGGCGAAAGCGCTTGACAGAAGCTGAGCGACTGGCTCAAGATGCAGAGAAAGTTGTAGGACCACCTACAGCCCAACGCAGGCAGAGACAGTCACCTGATCGGTACACTGGATACATGGCTCTTATGAGCAAGTGTGTTGTGACTGAGCCATCCTCTTTCGAGGAAGCTGTGGAGGATCCCGCATGGGTAGACGCCATGGTGGAAGAGTATGATTCTATTGTCAGAAACAGTGCATGGGAGATTGTTCCTAGACCAGAAGGGAAATCAGTGGTAGGTTCGAGATGGATCTACAAAGTTAAGCAGGCAGCTGATGGGAGTGTGGAGAAGTACAAGGCAAGATTTGTTGCCCGAGGCTTTTCACAGATTGAGGGGATCGATTATGAGGAGACCTTTGCAGCTGTCGCAAGGTATTCTTCCATACGGACGATTCTTGCTCTCTCAGCGCAGATGGGATGGCACATTCATCAGATGGATGTGAAGACTGCATTCCTCAACGGATTCATTGAGGAGGAGGTGTACATTGAGCAACCCGAAGGCTTTGAAGTCTTCAGCAGCGAGTCGCATGTGTGCAGGCTCAAGAGAGCGCTGTATGGGTTGAAGCAAGCACCACGTGCTTGGTACACACGGATAGACAGTTATTTCACAGGACTTGGATTCTCCAAGAGCGAGGCGGATCCGAACCTATACCAGATTGTGGTGGAGGGTAAGTTACTTATCATTGTACTGTATGTTGATGATTTGATTCTAACGGGTGATGAGCTGTTGATACTGTCATGCAAGAAGGATCTTGCTACAGAGTTTGAGATGAAGGATTTGGGCCTCCTTCACTATTTCCTAGGATTGGAAATATGGCAGCACAGTGGTGGACTGTTTGTTTCTCAGGGCAAGTATGCTCGGGAGATACTGGAGAAGTTCAACATGCATGGCTGCAAGCCTGTTGATACTCCTCTTCCTGGAGGTTGGAGGAAGGAGGATGCCACTTCGGGAGAAGAGGTGGATGCCACTGTTTATCGACAGTTGGTGGGGTCGCTGATGTATTTGGTCAATACACGACCTGATATATGCTATGCAGTTAACCAGCTTTCACAAGCTATGGTTAAGCCTACCAAGCTCTTCTGGAAGGCGGGCAAGCATGTATTGCGCTACTTGAGAGGCACATCGGGATATGGTTTGTGGTACAGACAGGAGGATGAGGTGAAGCTATGTGGCTTCACGGATGCAGATTGGGCAGGGAGCCCAACAGACAGAAAGAGCACATCAGGAGGGGTCTTCAGTATCGGATCGACAGCAGTTTCTTGGTACAGCAGGAAGCAGAGATCTGTGGCACTCAGTTCAGCGGAGGCCGAGTATATGGCAGCAAGTTTGGCTGCATGCGAGGCTATATGGATGAGGAAGATCCTGGTTGGTTTGTTCGGTTCTCATTTGGATCCTACTGTGATTTACTGTGATAACCAGAGTTGCATTAAACTCTCGGCTAATCCTGTATTTCATGATAGATCTAAACATATTGACATCAGGTACCATCATATCAGATATTGTGTGCAGCGGAGGATCATGTTACTTTCGTACATTCCAACGGAGGATCAGGATGCTGATATTCTGACGAAGGCTCTCACCAGGAGCAAATTCGAGTACCACCGAGGCAGGATAGGGGTTGCTGATAATCCATATCTCGTCGAGAGGGAGTGTTGAGATTGCAACAAGATGATGGAGCTTAGTGAAAAGAGTCGCCTTCACTAAGTGGGCCCGCAGGCTATTTTTGGCGCAAGTCTATTTTTAGACTATGTCTATTTTTAGACATATGGATCATGTCTATGTTTATGGATGATTGATCAAGTTGGGAAAATAGATGGACTTCTATTTTTGATGAAAGTGTGAGTGATCACAGTGTGAGTGATCAAGTCTATTTTTAGACTGGCTGTCAAAAATAGAAAAGTCAAATATTATTATCTCACAATAATATTTGGACTATAAACTTAATCTTATTCTCTTGGAGCACTTCAGTTTGAGCTACGGAAGTGGCACATGCAGCTGTCAGAAGGAAATTCGTTTTTCTTATGAGTCAGTTGAGTTGTTGCATGCATGACTTCAGTTAGAACTCAAGTGAGTTGAGTTTAGTGGACTGGAGGTACAGTTGATGGAGTTGTGTTCAGTTTAACTTAGTTAAACTGGTTGTAGTTAGTCTAACTGCAGATAGACTAATGATGAGTTGTTAAACTAATTATTAACTCATAATACAACTAAAGAATACATCAGTTAACTCAGTTGCATGTCAGTGCATGTTCAGTTCAACAGGGACAGGTGGTAGAGAATCAGATTGCTATCAGTTGTGACTATAGTTGTGCACCAGATCTTGCACAATCAAAGGATTGAGTATGCCAATGAGTTTGCTCACGTATTTGGCCCGCATTTTAGCCTTTGCTCACGTCCACAAAGAGTGAGTGACTATTTTGCAGGTGAAAATCGAGTTTGGGAAGCAATTCTCATCAGTTCTTGAGCAGGTATTGAGCAGTGGAGGCAGGCAAGCAGTGGGATAGATTTGGAGATCAAATCTGAGCTGTATTGTGTGTAACAGGTGGAGATACTTGTGAGAAGTATTATGCTTTGTATTGTTACATGATTCAATCAATATAATATACAGATAGTGTGGGGTTTTTAGCGAGATGCTTTCCCCGGGATACATACTGTGTTTATGAGTTTGATTGATGCTTCTATGTGTGCCTGTGGATGTTTATGCTTCTGTAAATTGATGATCAACGTAGAGGAGATTATGTATTATACATGTTCCGCTTATAATTGTATGATCAGGATAATCTCTGTGAATATGTGTTAAATTATTCAAAATTTCTACATGGTATCGGAGCTAGATAATTGTAGAAAAAGTTTCTACATGGTATCGGAGCAGCTTGATTTGTAGAAGAGATTTTTACAGGATATCAAGCGAGGGTTGATCGGAAGCAGTTGAGTTTGGAGCTGGTGGAATTCGAATTTTGCAACAGTGTTGTTGAAAATGTCTTTCAACGGATTGCAAATGTTATTCCAAAGCAAGAGCGACCTGGCGCTCAAGGATAAACTCAGTAACAATAAAGGTGAGAATGGATCTTCATCAAAGGTATCTGATGAAGAGAATTGCGCTTTGGCTGCCAAAGCAAAGAATGGGAAGAACAAGAAAGCTTCTCATTCTGGTGCGAAAGGCAAGAAGCAGGATATGTCCAAGGTGAAGTGTTTTCACTGTCACCAGCATGGACACTATGCCACAAATTGTCCGCAGAAGAAGAAGAACAAGCAAGCTGCTGGATCTGCAGGGGGAGAGGTTCTCAGTTTGAGCTTGATTTTTCATTGATCGCATGCTTGGTTTCAAGTGTGATGGGATCAGTGTGGTTTCTGGACAGTGGTGCGTCTTTTCACATGACGGGAGATAGAGATTTGTTCTCTGATTTGGAGGACAAAGATCTTGGAGTGCACATCGAGATGGGCGATGATGGTAGATACAGTGCGACCGGTATCGGTACCATTTCCTTTGAGAGGGAGTCTGGTAAACCCTTTGTATTGAAGGAAGTCATGCATGTTCCAGGATTGAAGAAGAATCTCATCTCAGTGGCGATGTTAGAAGACAAGGGGTATGATGTTGTTTTCAGCGAGGGAAAGGCCTTCCTGCGCAGCAAGACAACTGGTGAGACCCGGAAGATAGGGGTTCGAGTGAGGAACCTTTATCAGTTGCATGTAGATGGATGCGCAGCAATGGCAGGCAAGGCAGAAGGATTGGTGAGCCGGGATGATGGCGAGTTGTGGCACAGGAGATTGGGTCACCTTCACCATGGAGCCTTGAAGATACTGCAGCAGATCACTACAGGGCTTCCTAAAGGCACACTTGCGCAGTCAGATCAGTGCAAGGGGTGTACTTTGGGGAAGTTTGTGAAAGCCACCTTTCACGAGAAGGATAGTCGCGCCACGACGACCCTTGAGAGAATTCACACAGACGTGTGTGGACCTTTCTTAGTTGCTTCGACAGCAAAACACAGGTATTATGTGATTTTTGTTGATGATTTCTCTCGTAAGTGCTGGATCTTCTTCATGCAGAAGAAGAGCGAGACATATTCAAAGTTCTGTGAATTCAAAGCACTGGTCGAGAAGGAGTCGGGGAAGAAGGTGAAGGCTCTTAGGAGCGATAATGGTGGTGAATACATCTCGGACGAGTTCAAGGATTTCTGCAAGGCAGAAGGGATTCGTAGAGAGCTCATAGCTCCCCATAACCCACAGCAGAACGGGGTAGCTGAGCGGAAGAACAGAACGATTGTGGGTGCTGCACGGGCAATGTTGCATGATCAGGGTCTACCCCTTTACTTGTGGGCGGAAGCATGCAATACAACAGTTTATGTGCAGAACCGTTGTCCTCATAGGATACTTGGCATGAGTACACCCGAGGAGGCTTATTCTGGTAAGAAGCCTGATCTTTCTCATTTGAGGATTTTTGGTGCTAACGTTTACATGCATGTGACGAAGGATGCCAGAAAGAAGTTGGAGCCGACTGCAGAGGTTGGGATATTTGTGGGGTACACTGATACGCCCCACAACTATCGTGTGTATTTGCCAAACAGTGGTAAAACTGTTGTGCGACGGGATATAAAATTTCAGGAGGAGAAAGCCATGAAGTGTTCGCTTGAGAGGGAGCTACACTTGCATGCAGATGAGGAGCTATTAGTTCCTAAGGATGAGCTTCAGGACGTGGATCAGCCACAGGACGAGGTTCATGGAGTGGAAGAGACCACTCATGCAGCGCCAACCATCAGAGGGCGAAAGCGCTTGACAGAAGCTGAGCGACTGGCTCAAGATGTAGAGAAAGTTGTAGGACCACCTACAGCCCAACGCAGGCAGAGACAGTCACCTAATCGGTACACTGGATACATGGCTCTTATGAGCAAGTGTGTTGTGACTGAGCCATCCTCTTTCGAGGAAGCTGTGGAGGATCCCGCATGGGTAGACGCCATGGTGGAAGACGCCATGGGTAGACGCCATGGTGAAATGACCTCCCTTATGCCTCCTCTATTCAGATGTCTCTGATTCCATAACCAACCCTAGCTCAATGGGAGAGGAAATTAGGGTTTAGTGCTTGTGGAAAATGATGATTTGGATAACCTTGGGAAAAGACAACTCCCTTTGGCATTCACTTAACTTTTGAAACTTTACCCTTTCACTTGACTATTTCCTTTGAACTTGATCTTCTGATTTGATCTTCTTGGTGGATTTGGAAATATAATGACTTTGAAACTCTTCCTTTTGGCTAATGGAACTTTGAATTTACAACACTTGGAACCCTGAGAATTATTACATATTAAAACCATAAAATTACATTTTTGCTTGAATATTCAAATTACAAAATATTTTGCTGATGAAATCTTATTTATTCTTACTCCTTCACTTGTTGGTATTTTATGCAGGAGATGGTGTTTTAGTGGACCTTGGAAACCCTAATACCTAATGGAGACTTTGAGTGGCTGTGACTATGATGAAAATGACTATCATGATGAAGACAAGTCATGACTAATGGTATACTTCAGCAAAAGGTTAAATGAGTCAGCAAGGGGTAAATTTCTAAAAGGAATAAAGGAAGCCCTAATTCAACCTTCAGTGACCAATTTTATTGCATGATGACCTAGTGGAATGACAAAAATTTCAGAATGGGACCCTAATATGATATGAAAAGAGGATTTTGATCACTGATGGCAGTATGCAAATACTGACACTAACATCGGCCTTATTGGGGATGGCAGCTCCTTGGAGGTGTCAAGAACACCGTAGACCAAGTGCCTAACCATGTGGGCCAATACAGTCAAAAGCTAAAGACTAACTGAATACTGAAAACTTGACTCAATAAAATGACTTGAGACTGACTGAAAACTAACTGAAAAAAGATGCTCAGAATTGAGCTTATTCAACAAAACCTACTCTAACTGATCCATTCATCACCTGATCAGGTGAAATGGAACAACCAATGCAACCATGTAAGCATTTTGGCTGCTATTTGAATTCTCTGCAAGTGCTTTCTTATGAGCAAGAAGAGAGAACTACTGAAAGGCAACTCCCATGAAAACTTGAAATCAGATTGAATCTTGATGAAATTGCAAAGCATGAGCCCTTCGACTGACCTCAAAAATGCTGTAAAAGGGTCTTCATAGGAATAAATATTGATTTTGAGCCCATATAATACGTTGCTGTTCTGCTCTAGGTAGTCTTCGTGCCTTGATTTTAAAATTTTCCCAACATTCGTGCTTTCTTCCCTTGATGACTGCAACAAGTTGACAAAAGGATCCTGAAACTCGTGATTGACTAATTTTTCTTGATGATCAACAACAAAACAAAAATCTTCTTCATTACTATCCTGATATGACTGCAAATTTTTGGATGAGCTTTGTAATGAGACTCTTGCTGAAAATGACAAAGAAACCGGTTGTCGGATCAAGTTTATATCAACACTATTTTCAGGCTCATAGTTAGCTAATGGAGAAGGACTTTTACTGCAGATATCATCCAACACATCAGCTATAGGGTCATGAAAAACTTGAAAAGACTGCTGCAACCTATTTTCCATTGGTTCTAATGAGATTGCATGACTTTCTATAGGCTGCTCATCCTTTGTTTTAGAGATATTATGAAAATTTTCCTTTAAAGACTGAAAGGCTTCAAAACATAATGGTACAGAATCATCTTGCATCATTTGATCACATGTTTCAGCTTCCAAGCCTTCATCTGCAATTTGGGATTCAATGGAATTTGGTGGCTGCAAATCTAGAGCTAAGGAGGATTCTATGTCGCAAATGATTTCCTCAACCATTTCAGGAGAAGGTTTATCATTTATAGTGTTGACCACTCACTTATATGCTTGCTTATAGTTTTCTCTTATTTTTGCAAATGAGGAGAAACATAAGGGTAAGGAGCTCTGATCAAGAATTTCATTATCCTCTTGATTGTCAAGATCAAAACTTAATGACTGTTGATTTCTGATTGCATCAAAGTTGTCTCTGATGAACTGAAATGAAGTAAAACAAAGAGGCAAAGATCCTTCACTTACTTCCAAATTTTTTGCACTTTCCTCCTCACTGCCATAGCTAATATGCATTGGCTGATCACTGTATTCGAGCTACTGAAACTGAACTTCCTCCTCCCACAAACTAGCTACTGATTGGTCTGCAAGATTAGCTTCTGTTTGGAGAACATAATCATCATCATACTGATCAAACTTTGGCAAATAATCAAAAGTAATGTCATCAAACATACACATTAGATCAATATATTGTTTCTCCTCGGATTGATCTATAAATCCATTTTCTGATCTATGGTAGCTGGGATTAGCAGGAAAGTGTTTAAGGCCAACAAATTTTTCTTCTTCTACAATAAGTGGGTCATGGTGATCTTGAATGGAAAATTCATCTCTCACGGTGATCTTTTGCATCATTTCCTCCACTGCACTCACCAAAATGTCGAGCTTTATCTCTGAAGATGTCAGGTGCTCTACATCTATGTTCTCCCTCTTTTCTTCCTTCAACTTTGCCCTTCTGATCAAAAGATTAGCCTCTACATCTACTGCATTGTTCTGCATCTCTTCAAGTGTTGCAAGGTTCCTTTCTCTCAGCTGAAACTCAATTTCCGGATCAAAGGCATTGGGGTAATGTAAGAGAGTTGAGCTGGGAGGTCTTATATTGGCAGGTATTGAACAATAGACTTGATTGAATCTGGCAGAAAACTGTTGTACTGTCTCCCCTGGCTGTCTTTTCAGCTGGTCATACTCTTCTAGAATCAGGAAAGGGTTTTCTTTGACCACCCACTTGCCAAGGAAAACTTTGATAAACTGTGGGAAATCTGAGATGCTTGCAGCCAGTAGGTTTTTGAACCAACTCTTGAATTTGCCTTGCAAAGAAAGAGAAAACAACCTAATACTGACATCCTCTTCATCAAATTCAAAAAGGTCGAGGAAAGTCTCAAAATTTTGCATATGTCTCTCAACAGTGATGTTGTCACATTCACCATCAAACCTTGGCAGATATAGGTAATGACTTTCAGGGAAAGCATGGAGTATAGTAGGTAAGATGAGTGGTTTATATCTATCTGGAATTTTACAAGGTTTAGGAGTATGTACAGAAGCTATAGGATCAGTCTTGATCTCTTGAGGTTCATCAATTTGAATATGGTCATCATAAGATGCAGAAAAAGGTTCTGTACCAAGATCAAAGGCATATGGGGAATTTGTGTTTACAACCTTCAAAGGAAAGGAATCCAATGGAGTTTTGTGATCTTTTCTCAAACATAATATACCTTGGAAAACTTTCTGGAAATTCTCAAGAAAAGAGAAGAGATATTTCATGATAAACAACATGATGTCTTGAATAAAAGTCCAAGTTGAATACCTGATCTTCCCATGTTGTCCTTTCATATTTCTTGGCAAGGTTCATCCTCTAGTGGAGTCTTTCGATTTGATTTCGAAACTAATTTGGAGTCATCAGGTGAATGATTTCAACCTTCGTGTGCCTAATCACTATCCACCATCAACAATCAGATCTAAACTTTGTCGTACACCCAGGGAAAATGAATCTTTCATTCCCCGACAACGGCGCCAATATGTTATCACTCCTTGGGTCTCCAAGGCTGAGGAAGAGTCCAGCTGAGGTAACCACAAACCAACCTTTTGACTTGGTAGCCAGCCTTACCAAGCCAAAGAGGGATCTCTCCAAAGAATCATAGACAAGAGGGTTGGATGGATTAGGTTTTTAGGCTAGGTATAAAGTGTAGAGGGTTTTATTTGTTTGAAGTTGGGTTGCTGGATGAGGATTAGGTCAAAGAGGCTAGGTTAGGGCAAATAAGATATGATTGTAGACATTCAATGGGGAAAGGTAGGTAGGTAGGCTAGCACATTAGGGTTTATTGGGATGAGATGATTCAGACAAGTGAGGAGCTAGGAAGAGCATGAAAGATGTATTCTTCCTAAACTGAAGAAAGATGAACAAACTATGAAAACTTCCCCAAAACAGAGCATGTGAGATGATTTATGTTTATCAACTTGAAAGAGATCATACAATAGACATGAAATGGAATATGGAGCAACAATACATTCATACAAATGAAACTAAAGAAAAAACAATGCTAGACAACCATACCACAGGTATCCCAAGGAAATAGCTGCAACTCATCTATTAAAACTGGCCAAATTCTGATACAATAGTGTTTCTGATCAATCCTACAACATCCAACTGAGTCCAACCTTTGAAAAGACTGAAAAATACAAGATATAGGCCTAAAAACAAACTCCTCCCAACCTCAGGGGTCGAATCCATGAGAGGAGGAGTAGTTCCACCAAAATCTGAACTAATAGCTAGAGTGTAGGGTGGTCAAAGTGACTCATCCCTAATTACAATGAAACTGATTCATTACACCTCATGGAGTCTATTTACCTAATGTATTTACCCTAGGTAATAGTAAAAATACCATAATTACATTTACATCATGAATTACATCAGTAAAAAGTTTATTTCCCAAGATGAAAATCAAATCTGGAGAAAAACAATGAAAAATTAGGCAACTGGTCAAACGCGCAGCGTCAGTGTCAAACACGCAACGCCATCTTCATACCCACTTTTTCCTACCTTCCCGGTGTCCAAATTGAGCCTAGGATAGCTCGTTGGAAATATTATCCTGTATAGTTTCCATATCTACCTTTATTTTGAAAAATGGACTTGATTTGACCCTCCAAAAATGGATTCTCCCAAGACTGGTCAAACACGCAGTGTCAAGTGAAAAAGGAGGCAAAACATCGATCTTTTAGTTTTTTTTTCACCTTTTCACCTTCCAGTTGTGCAAACCAAGGCTTGCAAAGTTTTTTTCCTGCATGTATTCCCTGCTCTGAATCCAATGGTGGTATTCTTTTGGCCAAAAAGTGCCCCAAACAAAAGCGCAATGCCCATTCTAGCCGTAAAAGACTGTGTATGATTACTTGAAAAGCACAAAAACTTCAAAATTACCCCAAAACTTCTCAAAATTGGTGAAATGATTGCTGATCATGTGGTTTATGCATGGAGTGAGGCTTCAACAAGGATATCAAGTCTTCCTTCCTCTTCTTTCTTGTTTAGGGCTTCAATCTTTGCATTAGCTCTTCTAAGCTTTGCCCTGGCAATCTTGTTCCTCATGGCATAATGCTTTGCCATCCTCCTTTGTATGTCATTCTATGTTGTCTATCTTCCTCTTCCAATCTATCTTCCTCCTCAGTGTAATTTATGTTCTCTTCTTCTGCCATGGTGTCTTAGTGTCTAAAACCCTAGGGAGATGAAATAGTAGTGGAATATAAGTATGGGGAGTTAGGAATGGTGTGAGGAAATTCAGAGAGATGAGGGAAGGGGTTTATGGTTTAAGGGAAGTGACAGGGAGTGGGAATGTGATGGGATTGAGGATAGGGAATTTTATTACAGGTTAGGGGGTTTTGGGAGCCTAGGAAAATGGAACACCTAGGTCTTAGGGTTTTAGGAATAAAGGGCTTTGGGAAGTAGTGATATGATATGGGGGTTGGGAAAGGATTTAATAATGATATGGGAAGGGAATAGAAGTACTAGGGAGTGAAAGTGAAGGTGTAGTTAGTATTTGATTATGGTACTAGGGTTTCTCTTAAGGAAAACATTAAACTTTGCAATGATATTGAAAACACCACAAAATGACTTGAGGAATGCTAGGAGGGTGTATCTTTGCATTACTTACTTGTTGGGGGGTGAAGACAACCAATATTGAATTTTTTGGAGCAATGGAAATTTGTTTGGAGGCTGATGAGAAATTTGGTCAAACGCGCAACGCAAAACACAAACACATAGCGTAACACTGAAACGCGCCCTCCACTTTCCAGGTGCACAATGCCATCTTCAAACCAACTTTTGAGTGCCTTCCTGGAGTCCAAATTGAGCTCATGATAGCTCGTTGGAAATATCTATCTCTTGGATACACAATGGACCTATCAAGCATTGAAAATGATCACGTATAGCCACTCAACAATGAATTCTCCCAAGACTAGTCAAAAAGTGGAGAATGAGGGTGCAAAAATGAAGTGTGCTCTTGGAGAAATCTTTTAGAGGTCTTCCTCAACTAAAATTTGAGCTAATGATAGCTCATTGGAAAGAAATTTTTGTCTATTTATAATTTGACTCATCAAGAAAGTCATTTGGACACTCCATATAGGAGAAAAATTGATTTTCCCAAGGTCACTCCAGAAATGCAAAAAACCTCTTGTAGCAACTTAACTTTTGAAACTTTACCCTTTCACTTGACTATTTCCTTTGAACTTGATCTTATGATTTGATCTTCTTGGTGGATTTGGAAACATAATGACTTTGAAATTCTTCCTTTTGGCTGATGGAACTTTGAACTTACAACACTTGGAACCATGAGAATTATTACATATTAAAACCATAAAATTACATTTTTGCTTGAATATTCAAATTACAAAATATTTCGCTGATGAAATATTGTTTATTCTTACTCCTTCACTTGCTGGTCTTTTATTCAGGAGATGGTGTTTTAATTGACCTTGGAAACCCTAAGACCTAATGGAGACTTTGAGTGGCTGTGACCATGATGAAAATGACTGTCATGATGAAGACAAGTCATGACTAATTATATGCTTCAGCAAAATGTGAAATGAGCCAGCAAGGGGTAAATTTCTAAAAGGATTAAAGGAAACCCTAATTCAACCCTCAGTGACCAAATTTTTTGCATGATGACCTAGTGGAATGACAAAATTTTTAGAATGGGACCCTAATATGATATGAAAAGAGGATTTTGATCACTGATGGAAATATGCAAATATTGACACTAACACCACCAATAAAGTCATTGAAGCAATTCTCACCAAAACTGTGCATCTGCATAGAAGAGATTGGGCAGAAAAGCTTCCAGAAGCTTTATGGGCATACCGTACCACATGGAGAAATACTACAAGACATACTCCTTATGAGCTTGTCTATGGAAAACAAGTCCTGTTTCCTATTGAGTTTCAAGTCAAAACTTTCAAGACAACAATCAAATTGGGTCTTGATATTTCAGAAGCACAAAAACAAAGAATGGAGCAACTAAATGAACTTGATGAGATAAGACAAGATGCAATCCAAAGAACCAATCTAGTTCAACAACAGAGATCCATATGGCATGACAAATATATCAAAGAGAGAAAATTCCAACCAGGAGATTGGGCATTACTGTTTGATTCAAAGTTCAAAGATTTCCAAGGGAAATTTCAAACTCATTGGCTTGGGCCTTATGAGATTGAAACAGTGTTTGACAATGGTGTAGTCAGGATCAAAACTATTGATGAAGAAATGATCACTTTTCTTGTGAATGGTCATCGACTGAGAATCTATCATAAGCCATTGACCAAGGAAGAATTTATCAAATATTTGCAAGATAATACTGATTTAAAGTTGGTGAAGAAGGATTTTACTTCTTCTCCAACTTGATGTCCAAAAATATTTTTCTTTCTGAAAATAAATAAAATACATAATCATACAAAATTTTTATATATAATAATAATAATAATAATGTATAAACTTGAAAACCAACAATGGTTGGCATGTTTATACAGAAAATCTAAGGTGAAAATCAATTTTTGACACCTTAAATTTTCTTCACATCTGTTCTAAACCCATTTTCTTTATGTCCCACTCTTTTTTTTTTCAAAATAAAATAGCTACATAATTATTGAGTTTCTGTAGCTTTAACAGATTTCTGCATCCAATTTGACAGAGATTTCTGATCGAATAATTGAAAGAGTGATTGACACCCTTCACTACAAGGAACTTGAAGACAATACAAAGGACAACAAAAAAAAGATTAGAAAGCAATAATTCAAAGGTATGCAATTCTTTAATTTGATAATAGTGATCAGAAACATAAATTGTATGAATTATATAGACATTGTACTACCAAATTCAAAATCATCATTACTAAGAGTTGATAGTATCGTGTCAAATTGGATCTAATCTGCCATTCACTCCTCATCATTATACTTACGCTCCAACCCACATCCCGATTTTATTGATCTGATCACCCAAATCATGCTCATTCATGCTCTCAACGGTTAGATTATATCACACTTCATACCCTTACCACCTACACTCCCATCATTCACACTCTCATCCTCATTACTCTGAAACCCTTTGAAACCCTCATACCCTATCAAACAAATAGTCTTGAGACAAAGCTTCTTAGCCATGGGAGTTATAGTCAGAACAAAACCAGCAGGAAGAAAATTTTTAGAAGGATATCCACAGACAAGGGAATTGTTGCAGAAAGCGCAGTGGCTGGAGTTTGTGGAGAAATTTGATGGTTTCCACAAAGAAGTAACCAAATCCTTCACCAGAGCCTTTGATGGGGTGGAAGTCAAGATAGGGGACATAAAATTTACAGTGACAGAATCCTTTGTTGCCGAAGCTACTGGATTGCCTTGAATTGGAGAAAAATGGTTTAAAAACAGAGGTATGGAGAGAGAAGACTGGAATGTTTTTTCGAAGAACCCTAGCATGGACACCACCATTTTCAAGAAGGGCATCTCGAGAACATCATTGAAAAGTAAGTGGAGAAATTTACTTCTAATAATTCAAAAATTTGTTACTTGCGAAGGGAGGTTTAGATGCATGTTTTTCTATCATATCCGTCTGCTGATGAATTTTATCAAGGATAATGAAGTAAACCTTCTATATTTCTTACTTAATTGTCTAAGAAAGATGTTAGGGAATGTTCAAAGGAAAATTCAGTTTATAGAGAACACCATGTATCACCATGGTCTTATTAAAATCCTTGTTGAATTTCATCTTAAAAATATGGGTGATAATTGGGAAAGATTTTTAGTGAGGAACCATTTTAAGGAAGATAACCAAGAACAACCAAGCAGCAGCAAGGCTAAGAGAGGGAGAAAAAGAAAAATTGAAGGACCAGTAGAACAAGGACAATGGAAATCACAGGAGCAGTCAGAGGATGACATTCCTCTTGCAGAAATTTTAGAGAATATGAACAAGAAAGATGTTAGAAGAAAGAAAGCCAGCCAAAAGACAAAGAGCACACCCAAAACAGAGAAGCCTAAGATAGAAAGAAAGAAAGAAAAAATTCAAAAGCCTCCTGTGACAAGCTTAAGAAGAAGTACCAGACTCAATCCAACAACAAAAGAACGACCTACAAAAAGTATGGAGCATATCGACTTAGAAGCAGAGGAAAATTCAAGGGTTTCTCCACCAACTTTCATCACACCTCCTTAGAGTCCAGGTCGAAGAACACCTAAAATTGATCCTGTACAACAAGAGATTTATGATTATATTGAGTCCCTAGAGAAAAGAGATGCGGAAAAAACATCAGCTTCAAATCAAGAAGAAGTCCAGTTTAGTAAACCACAAGAACCTCCAGTAATAAATGTTTTAAAACAAGAAATTTTTGAGCTGGAGACACTAAACAGGTACATTCAAAAGGAGAATCAAACCCTAAAGGCGCATAGTGAAATCCAAATAGCTAAGAGTGACAATCTCCTTTTACACCTAAGTCTGTGGTATAAGAAAAATAAGAAGTTGAAGCAGAAAAACAAAGCTCTACAAAGGCAAGTCATAAACCTGAAGTACAAGATTCTCATGAAAAAGCCAAGGATGGTAGTGGGTGGAAAGAAAGGGAAAAAGATGAAGTTGGATGTACTTGCAGAGGTTTCAAAAGAAATGCAGTAATTAAATAGGAGACATCAGTTTTGTGTTTTGCATGAGGACATGCAAAGACCTCAGCATGGGGGAATGTAGAGTCTCATGACTGTTTGTTTTTGACACCATTTCCATCCATTTTTCCTCTTTTCATCATTGCTATCAACTGAAATAAACAATAAAACTATAGATTTTGACATGGTAAGGTACTCAAATGTCTTATTTTTCATATTTATTAATGTGCCTTATTATTAAGTTAAAGATTATAATATATATGGAATTGATACGATTCTGCAGCTGTTTCATGATTCCGCAGCAATCTCCATGGTTTTCTAGATTCCAGTACGCTAGCCAAGCAAAGAAGCACATGGGTTGATGGGGATTGATCTCCTCATGGATCTCCTCCTATTCGTCTGAGCCAAATCATAAGGGAAATCACCTAGTGGCGCAGTCAAAGAAGTAGGTCAACACATGGATAAACAAAGCAACAAGAGTTCAATTAGATCATGACTCTTCGATTTTCTTTCCTAATAGAAAATAATCGAGAAACATTAAATTCTCCTTTATAATATTAGCATTTAGATTAGGATTGTTTTAAGCTTTTAAGGCATGAAAGTATCAATTTGTTGAGTATAAATTATATATATATAACTCTATAAACAGAAAGTGACATGTTAGTGTCGGTATCTTCATCCCTTCATCAGATATCAAATCCTCTTGTTGCATTGCATATTAGGTGTCCTGCCCAGTCAGCTGCATTCCATTAGGCGCATGGATCATTTGACGGTAGTGGCTTCTCCTACAGTTTCCCTCATGTCATTTGCCTGCTGGCTCATGTTTATTTATAAAAAAATTTATACAGTCACCTTTTTGTCTTAAAGATTGCAAAAGTCTTTTCTAGGGTTTCATTGTCATTTAGGTCTATGGCTTCATCAAAAAGGGTTTTAAAAAGTCCAATAATAACCAGCAGGCACATGAGGAGGTCCCAACATCAATAAATTTCATGATCAAGTGTTCAAAGATGTGTTTTTCCTCAAAACAGAGTTTTGAGGAAAAACAGGGTATCTTTAGATTTTATTGTACAAATTCATGTAATTTTTATTTCCTTCATATGTAAATTACTTCACCTGCAACCCTGGTCACTTTTCCTAGCCTTAGTAGCTCCAACCCCTTGCAAAACAAACAAAACATAAGTCATTCAGTTCATCACAAGTTCTAATAAAGTGAAAAAGCTCAAAACAGAGTTAAAATAAAGTCATTTTCAAAACATTGTAAAAGTGGGTTTTGCAAACCAAAAATTTAAAGGCTCCTTGTATATAAGTCATTTCTCCAATTTGAAAAGCTCATTTGCACTCAAAGACAAAGTTGGGCAAAGCAAAGTCGTGTTGGTGAGCAAGTGAGACAAAGTTGCTGAAAAATTGCCCCAAGACAGAGGCGCGACGCACTAGGCAGGTGGCACGGTGCACATAGCAGGCGCGACACATTGGGCCGCGATTTCCAGTGTTAAACTGAACGGGCGCGGTGCATACATAGGGCGCGACGCGTTGGGTTTGATGCGCGACACATAGAGCCAGCAAGCCCGAAATCTTCAGCGACTTCTCCAAAATGCCAAAATCACCAAAATCTTCCAGTGTATAAGTAAGTACCATTCTCCTCTTGGCTATTGAAAGATTTTACTACACAATTTATGGTGGTTGTCTTATGGTGATTGTTTAAAAAGAAATCAAACCCTATCTCTTGAAATCTCTCAAAGGAAACTGCTGCCTAGGGTTTGTATTGACTATTTAGCCACCAAGTCCACCTTTCTACTCCCTCACTCCATTTTCCCTCATTTCCCTATTCCCTAAACTCACATATCCCTAAATTCACTAATCCCATATCCCTGATTCCCATTTCCCAAAACCCCAAATACAAATTCCCAAACCCTAGTCCTATACCAAAAGCTCCCAAATTACTCTCTAATTCCCTGTTCCCTTAACTAAACCCTGCCCCATCTGTCCCTAAATCCCTCATTGTTTCCACCCTCCACAGTCCCTCATATCACTTTTCCCTTGGTGGCAAAAGTAAAAAAAAAATCACAATCACTTACTTCTCATCAAAGTAGCTCCAAGACAGTTCATCCACTAGCAGATATGGCATCTGATCCCTCATATGATTATGAACAGGAGACACATAGTGACTCACCTACAGAGGTACATGCACCCAGGAGGCCTCATAGAGGTGGCAAACATATTCGAGAAGAACCAACCACTCTTGCTGAGTTACAGGCCTGCCCTCTTGCCATCACTTATTTTCAGCACCAGTCCTGCTATGAATTTTGTGAGAAGGTTGCTAGCATTCAGTTTCATCATGAGTTGGCTCGTTTGTTTGTGTTGCATTTACATGATGGTCAAGCCACTCTAGCTGGTGTCACTTTCACATTAACACCAGAATCTATTTCACTAGCAACCGGTATTCCTAACATTGGAGAGAAATGGAACAAGAGGCAGCAAATTGACCGGCATCATTATGAACCATACATCAAACCCGGTTATTTGAGACAGCTTAGGAGAGTTTTTCCTTTTCGGTACCTCAAAGATTCATATGCTCCTTTAATGAAACCGATCATGAAGTATTTCAGCTGTGAGGGCTGGTTTTCCCGTTTATATGCTTATCATATCAAACTGCTGATGCATTTTACTAGGGTGAGGATGATGAACCTCCCCTACTTCATGTGCCGAAACATTGAGAAGATGACCACCCTAGTACAACACAAGTCTCCTCAGCAGCAGTTCAACAGTATATATCATTTTGCTCTCATTAAAATTGTGGTCATCGATCAGCTTGGTTTGCAGGGCATCACTTGGGAGGACTTCATTTCTTGTGGGTTTTTCATAGCTCCTCAGGGACCTTCAGAGACTGTACATGAGACAGGTGGACCTTCATATCAGCATGAGGGTCATGAGACACAGACCGCTAGTATGCCGGTGTTTATCACTTATCAGAAGGGCACTAGACAGTTGTTCGTAGCAGCTAAGTGAGTATTATCTCCACCCGGGGTGGAAGGGGTCTCGCTTCCGTCATCAACACAACATGTTTAGGACAAAGGAAAGAGGCTACTACAGGATGAAGGACCATCAGGTGAGCGTGAGACTGATTTCATTCTCATTGAGGGTGATGATACGGATATGGGCTCGTAGAGCACAAATCTCAAAGAAGTCATTCAAGAGCAGTAGGCGGACATCAATGCCTTGTCCATCAACTTGGATAGGGCTAAATGGACAATACAGTACCTGGAGCAAAGAAATAAGCAGCTTGAAGACCAGCAAGCGATTATGGAGTTGCAAAACATTCGGGAGAATCGCCAAGCTGCCCAAAGGAGGAGGGTGGAGCTCACTTCACTTGAGCAAGAGGTTAATGCCGATCGGGAGTCATGGCTTGAAAGAGCCAATATCCACTTGGAGAGGAAGTTAGAAAAGGCCATCAATGAGAAGAATATGCTGAGAAACATGGCATATCATTATTTGTCAAGGAACATGGTGTGCCAAGCTAGAATCAGGAGCTTGAAGGAAAAATTGAAGAGAGCATCAAGGAGGCAAAAGGAGCATGAAGGACTTTAGATATTGGCTGAGGCTTCCTTGGCCCAACACAATGCTTGATGAAGAAGAGCCAACCCAAATTTCAAAAAATTTGGGGCATTTTTTGCATTTTTGAAAATTTTGTCACAAAAAACAGGATTTTCTGCCCTATGCGCTGCGCCACCTGGCGCTCGCTTTTGATAGGAGCCTCCAAATGACAAAAACTCAGCATTTTTGGATTTGACATGAAAAAATATGCTTTCCTACCAATGGCCAAGAAATTTGGACAGGTTTTGAGCCCTCAAAAAGGTCAAAAACACTAAAAAAATGACCTCACTGCCCCTATTTTGACACACAGGAAGCAGTGTTGGGAGAACTGAATTTTGGAGGGGCAAATGGAGGCCAAATTGGAAAATTCCACTTGGGTTGGAAAGTAGATAGGTAGACCTTTCCAACAAGAACACTTGGAGTGAATTTGGACATCGGGAAGGCCTCCAAAAGCGGCTCCAAATAGGCGCTACGCATAGAGAATCTGGCGTGGTGCATAGAGGAAATTTGGCCCAATTTGACCAGGAATGCTCTGTTTTTCGCCCAGCTTTTGCCAGTTTGACTTTTTCACATTCTTAGTGTCAAATTTGTGGTGTAATTTAATATACATTGATGGATTATGATGTAAATATGTCAAATTTTCACTTATGGAGGTAGATTCATCTGTTAAAAAGTTGTTTGAAACTGAATGAATCAGTTCCCTTGTTTCTAGAGGCATGTTGTTCTGTTGCCTGATTTCTAGTTCTCAGTTTAGAATTAGTTGAAACAGCTCCTAAACATGTGAGCTCGACCCCTAGAGGCTAGGATGAGCTATGGTTTGTCTATATTATGTTGTTTTTTAGTCATTAGCATGGTTGGACTTTTGAGAAAGCCTTGAGCTTCATTGTACACTCATATCAGCGTTTTGGCTAAGGAATTGAGACCAGGATTTGCAGCACTCTTTGGGATCCCTATGGCATTTTATTTTGGTACAGTGCTTTTCTTTTTAATTGTGAATTTACTTATGTGTTATGTATGACATTATCTATCTTGTTTCTTCCTAACTAAATCAAACAAGAGTGTAAGTAGAATCCATTGAAATTGCAATGCTCTACTTGAGGTTTGCTTTAGTTTCTTGATGTTTTCAACTGTTTGGAGAGGATCCATGGTTTCTCTTGCCCTCTTTAACTCCTCACCCGTCTAATCCCTCCATCTCATTCGATTTGAAGTGCCAAAATCAGTTGCCTACCTTGCCCCATTGAGATCTCTGCAAGACTGAATCTCATTCCCCGCACCCAAAATCTGCCTTTCCATTAGAGCCAACAAAAACATCATTTTATCCAATCAAATTCTTTTCACATATACCTAGCCTAAGATCAGTAGTTAAATCAGTCATATCTCAAGCCCTTAGTGATCATAATTTGCTGAGATTGACCCAAAGAGAGCCATCTCCCGACCTGGTAGGGCTAGCTACCAGGTTAAGCGTGGTTTGATGTTGGTCCTGGATCCTACCTTTCTCAGCCTGAGGTAAATCTAGGCCTTAACATAGTGGCAACTCAGCTGGGGAAGAGATTATTGTTTGTTAGTGTTCTTCATTTTATAAACTACAGATAGAGTTTGAAGATTAGCCAGGTAGCCTTTGAAACACTTTTGCTTTGCATTAGCACAGGTAGATAAAAGCTACTTCAGTCAATCTCCAGTCTAGTCTTATAAACGAAATATCTAACTTGCAAATCACCCCAGTACATCTCATAATTCTAAGCTTTTGGATGATAAGTTTAGGATTTGATAGGCTGAACAAGTTGTTAATGTCCATTTGATTTCTTGGAAATAATAGCACACTGGCTTCCAGAAGACATACCAGAGCAAATCCGGATCCTGATCCCCCTCCTGTGTACGAAAATCCCAATCTTATTCCGAGAATCCTTCGCCAAGGAAGTTCTGTGATTCCCGTGTTCAAATCTCATTCATGTCCTGTTGGTTTTGAGTATCTCGAGGATCTTGAGTTTGATGAGTAGTTCAAGTTGTCTTTGTTTGAAACCAAATCTAAAAGCGCTGTTGCTTTAACTACCTTAAATCCAGAGTTTGTTAGAAATCTTGAAACTGAAAGGGCCAATAAATCCATCGACGACTATATCTTAAATCAGCTCCAGACTTCAATTGTGGCTTCTAATATTGCTAATTTTTTAGAGACTGCATCTGCAACCCTTGGGTCATCTGCAATTGCATCTAGCTCAAAAATTCCCACCGAACCTCCTTTCATTCCCACCATCCCTGTGCAACCTACTATCTCTAATAAAAAATCCATAGTAGTGTCACCTCCGTCCACTCCTTCTACTCCTCAAACATCCAAGATTGCTTCGCCTCCACACACACCTCCTCATACACCCCATACATCAGCTACACTCACTCCCCCAACATCCCCAAGACCGATTGCAAATCCACCAAGAGCAATGGCTGCTCACTTTGCACCCCTCGTGCTGCCTCAAAATTTGGATGATATGCTCGCTGATTATCAAAGTAAAATTCCATTGTTTGACAACACCCCTCACAGTGTTACAGCTCAGCAACATGTGGATAGGATGACAGATTTCTTTGACCTCCATGAGATTGATGCCGAAAAGAGACCAGCTTGAGAAACCAATTGCATTTTTCAGCAGAACCATAAGGGATGCGGCATTGAAGTACAATATAATTGAAAAACAGGCCCTTGCTTTGGTAAAAGCATTGAAATATTTTCGGGTTTATATTTTGCATTCTCACATCCTTGCTTATGTCCCTAATGCTGCTGTTAAGGATGTCTTAGTGCAAACAGATCCGGAAGGGAGAAGAGGCAAATGGATTGCTGCCTTGCTGGAGTATGACGTGGAAATCAAACCGACAAAGCTCATTAAAGGACAGGGGCTGGCTAAACTAATGGCTGAGTCAAATTTGCATGCCTTGGACATTAATCTAATTGCTGCTATGTCCGAGGAAGATGAAGAGAATCTGCCCTCTCAGGTATCAGAAATTTTCCTTCTTTCTCCTTGGTATTCGGACATTGTTTATGTACTCCAAAATCTGTCATCACCACCTGGAATGGCTAAGAACAAAAGTAGGACACTGAAATTGAAGGCTGCAAAATTTTGTGTTATGAATGGTGCACTCTATTGGAAAGACCCTGATGGTGTCTTGCTGAATTGTTTAGTAGAAGAAGAGGCAAAATAGGTTATGGAAGACTTTCACAAGGGAGATTGTGGAGGCCATCTTTTCTGGAAGACAATAGCCAATAAAATCTTGAGAGCGGGGTATTATTGGCCAACTCTTTTTGCTGATGTGTACAAAACAGTGGCCAACTGCCACGAATGTCAGATTTTTCAAGGTAAGAGGAAGTTGCAGCCTTTACCACTCAAGCCCATTGAAGTAAGTGCTCCATTTCAGCAGTGGGGTTTGGATTTCATTGGTGAGATTCATCCTTCTTCTTCAGCGCAGCATAAATGGATCCTCACAACCACAGATTATTTCACCAAATGGATTGAGGCAATTCCTACGAGGCAGGCTACTGATTCGGTAATTATCTCATTTCTTGAAAACAACATTTTGTCTCATTTTGGCTGTCCAAATAAGCTAATCACTAACAATGCAGCTACCTTTAAATCGAAAAGAATGATTGACTTTTGTCGTAAGTATCAAATCACTTTGGGGCACTTGACTGCCTATTACCCTCAAGGTAATGGATTGGCGGAATCCTCAAATAAATCTCTTGTCAACATTATCAAAAAGCTGCTGGAAACTAACAAGAAAATTTGGCACAAAAAGCTGGTCAATGCACTTTGGGCAAACAGGGTAAGTCAAAATAAATCTATAGGCATGTCTCCTTTTGAGCTTGTGTACGATGTGGACACAGTCTTCCCGACCTCTCTGGCAGTCCCGGTGGTCAAACTTCTGCAAGAAGCCAACAATGAAGATGATAGTTTGCAGCGGAGGATCAATCAAATGATTCATTTGCAGCAAACTAGAGAGGAGGTATTTCAGAACACTTTCAAGCTGCAGGAGAGAATCAAGAGGATATATGACCAAAAAGCAAAGGCGGACAGGTTTGAAATAGGAGACATAGTGCTGAAATGGGATGCAAGGAACGAGGAGAAAGGTAAACATGGCAAATTTGAAAATCTTTGGAAAGGACCATACAAGATTGCTGCACATCGGGGCCCGAATGCTTTCCTTTTGCAAGAGCTGAATGGTGAAGACTATCCTGGTGGGCCGGTCAACGGTTGGCTCCTCAAACGGTATTATTTGTGAAATGTTTTCTGCTGTCCTACTCATCATTGTATATACCGGTTTGTTTAAATTCCATTGCAAGTGTGGACTGTTTTCATTCTTCAGTTTGGGGCCCGAGGTGAAGGCTATAAAGCTGAGGTTTTATTTCAGTTTTGGTTTGGTTTGTTAGAAGTCAGGTCTTTCAGTCAATTTCAGTCTTGATAATGAGTCAATTTTGAGTCACATTGAGTCCTAAAATTGAGTCTTTAAGTCAAGAGTTCAGTTTCGGTTTGTCGAAGTTATTGACTCCATAGCCCAAGGGACGAAGGCACTGCCTGCTTTCCTAGAGATCTGTAGTTCTTGGAACCTCCAAGGAGCTACCATCCCCATTGGAGCCAATTTTAGTGTCGGTATCTTCATCCCTCCGTCAGAGATCAAATCCTCTTGTTGCATTGCATATTAGGTGTCCCGCCCAATCAGCTGCATTCCATTAGGCGCATGGATCATTTGACGGTATTGGCTTCTCCTACAGTTTCCCTCATGTCATTTACCTGCTGGCTCATGTTTATTTATAAAAAATTATATACAGTCACCTTTTTGTCTTAAAGATTGCAGAAGTCTTTTCTAGGGTTTCATTGTCATTTAGGTCTAGGGTTTCATTAGGGTTTCATCAAAAAGGGTTTTAAAAAGTCCAATAATAACCAGCAGGCACATGAGGAGGTCCCAGCATCAATAAATTTCATGATCAAGTGTTCAGAGATGTGTTTTTCCTCAAAACAGAGTTTTGAGGAAAAACAAGGTATCTTTAGATTTTATTATACAAATTCATGTAATTTTTATTTCCTTCATATGTAAATTACTTCACTTGCAACCCTGGTCACTTTTCCTAGCCTTAGTAGCTCCAACCCCCTGCAAAACAAACAAAACATAAGTCATTAAGTTCATCACAAGTTCTAATAAAGTGAAAAAGCTCAAAACAGAGTTAAAATAAAGTCATTTTCAAAACATTGTAAAAGTGGGTTTTGCAAACCAAAAATTAAAAGGCTCCTTGTATATAAGTCATTTCTCCAATTTGAAAAGCTCATTTGCACTCAAAGACAAAGTTGGGCAAAGCAAAGTCGTGTTGGTGAGCAAGTGAGACAAAGTTGCTGAAAAATTGCCCCAAGACAGAGGCGCAACGCACTGGGCAGGTGGCGCGGAGCACCTAGCAGGCGCGGCGCATTGGGCCGCGATTTCCAGTGTTAAACTGAACGGGCGCGGCGCATACACAGGGCATGGCGCGTTGGGTTTGATGCACGGCGCATAGAGCCGGCAAGCCCGAAATCTTCAGCAACTTCTCCAAAATGCCAAAATCACCAAAATCTTCCAGTGTATAAGTAAGTACCGTTCTCCTCTTGGCTAGTGAAAGATTTTACTACACAATTTATGGTGGTTGTCTTATGGTGATTGTTTAAAAAGAAATCAAACCCTATCTCTTGAAATCTCTCAAAGGAAACTGCTGCCTAGGGTTTGTATTGACTATTTAGCCACCAAGTACACCTTTCTACTCCCTCATTCCATTTTCTCTCATTTCCCTATTCCCTAAACTCACATATCCCTAAATTCACTAATCCCATATCCCTGATTCCCATTTCCCAAAACCCCAAATACAAATTCCCAAACCCTAGTCCTATACCAAAAGCTCCCAAATTACTCTCTAATTCCCTGTTCCCTTAACTAATCCCTGTCCCATCTGTCCCTAAATCCCTCATTGTTTCCACCCTCCACAGTCCCTCATATCACTTTTCCCTTGGTGGCAAAAGTAAAAAAAACATCACAATCACTTACTTCTCATCAAGGTAGCTCCAAGACAGTTCATTCACTAGCAGATATGGCATCTGATCCCTCATATGATTATGAACAGGAGACACACAGTGACTCACCTACAGAGGTACATGCACCTAGGAGGCCTCTTAGAGGTGGCAAACATATTCGAGAAGAACCAACCACTCTTGCTGAGTTACAGGCCTACCCTCTTGCCATCACTTGTTTTCAGCACCAGTCCTGCTATGAATTTTGTGAGAAGGTTGCTAGCATTTAGTTTCATCATGAGTTGGCTCGTTGGTTTGTGTTGCATTTACATGATGGTCAAGCCACTCTAGCTAGTGTCACTTTCACATTAACACCAGAATCTAGTTCACTAGCAACCGATATTCCTAACATTGGAGAGCAATGGAACAAGAGGCAACAAATTGACCGGCAACATTATGAACCATACATCAAACCCCGTTATTTGAGACAACTCAAGAGAGTTTTTCCTTTTTGGTACCTCAAAGATTCATATACTCCTTTAATGAAACGGATCATGAAATATTTCAACTGTGAGGGCCGGTTTTCCCATTTATATGCTTATCATATCAGACTGCTGATGCATTTTACCAGGGTGAGGATGATGAACCTCCCCTACTTCATGTGCCGAAACATTGAGAAGATGACCACCCTAGCACAACACAAGACTCCTCAACAGCAGTTCAACAATATATATCATTTTGCTCTCATTAAAATTGTGGTCATCCATCAGCTTGGTTTGCAGGGCATCACTTGGGAGGACTTCATTTCTTGCGAGTTTTTCACAGCTCCTCAGGGACCTTCAGAGACTGTACATGAGACAGGTGGACCTTCATATCAGCATGAGGGCCATGAGACACAGACCGCTAGTATGCCGGTGTTTATCACTTATCAGAAGGGCACTAGACAGTTGTTCGTAGTAGCTAAGCGAGTATTATCTCCACCCGGGGTGCAAGGGGTCTCGCTTCCGTCATCAGCACAACAGGTTCAGGAAAAAGGAAAGAGGCTACTACAGGATGAAGGACCATCAGGTGAGCATGAGATTGATTTCATTCTCATTGAGGGTGATGATACAGATATGGGCCCGCAGAGCACAAATCTCAAAGAAGTCATTCAAGAGCAGCAGGCGGACATCAATGCCTATTCCATCAACTTGGAGAGGGCTAAATGGAAAATACAGTACCTGGAGCAAAGAAATAAGCAGCTTGAAGACCAGCAAGCAATTATGGAGTTGCAAAACATTCGGGAGAATCGCCAAGCTGCCCAAAGGAGGAGGGTGGAGCTCACTTCACTTGAGCAAGAGGTTAATGCCGATCGGGAGTCATGGATTGAAAGAGCCAATATCCACTTGGAGAGGAAGTTAGAAAAGGCCATCAATGAGAAGAATATGCTGAGAAACATGGCATATCATTATTTTTCAAGGAACATGGTGTGCCAAGCTAGAATCAGGAGCTTGAAGGCAAAATTGAAGAGAGCATCAAGGAGGCAAAAGGAGCATGAAGGACTTCAGATATTGGCTGAGGCTTCCTTGGCCCAACACAATGCTTGATGAAGAAGACTCAGCCCAAATTTCAAAAAATTTGGGGCATTTTTTGCATTTTTGAAAATTTTGGCACAAAAAACAGGATTTTCTGCCCTATGTGCCGCGCCACCTGGCGCTCGCTTTTGATAGGAGCCTCCAAATGACAAAAACTAGCATTTTTGGATTTGGCATGAAAAAATATGCTTGGCTACCAATGGACAAGAAATTTGGACAGGTTTTGAGCCCTCAAAAAGGTCAAAAACACTCAAAAAATGACCTCACTGCCCCTATTTTGACACACAGGAAGCAGTGTTGGGAGAATTGAATTTTGAAGGGGCAAATGGAGGCCAAATTAGAAAATTCCACTTGGGTTGGAAAGTAGACAGGTAGATCTTTCCAGCAAGCACACTTGAGTGAATTTGGACATCAGGAAGGCCTCCAAAAGTGGCTCCAAACAGGTGCTACGCATAGAGAATCAGGCGCGGCACATAGAGGAAATTTGGCCCAGTTTGACCAGGAATGCTCTGTTTTTCGCCCAGCTTTTGCCAGTTTTACTTTTTCACATGCTTAGTGTCAAATTTGTGATGTAATTTAATATACATTGATGGATCATGACGTAAATATGTCAAGTTTTCACTTATGGAGGTAGATTCATCTGTTAAAAAGTTGTTTGAAACTGAATGAATCAGTTCCCTTGTTTCTAGAGGCATGCTGTTCTGTTGCCTGATTTCTAGTTCTCAGTTTAGAATTAGTAGAAACAACTCCTAAACATGTGAGCTCAACCCCTAGAGGCTAGGATGAGCTATGGTTTGTCTATATTATGTTGTTTTTCAGTCATTAGCATGGTTGGACTTTTGAGAAAGCCTTGAGCTTCATTGTATACTCATATCAGCATTTTGGCTAAGGAATTGAGACCAGGATTTGCACTTTGGGATCCCTATGGAATTTTGTTTTGGTACAATGCTTTTCTTTGTAATTGTGAATTTACTTATGTGTTATGTATGACATTATCTATCTTGTTTCTTCCTAACTAAATCAAACAAGAGTGTAAGTAAAATCCATTGAAATTGCAGTGCTCTACTTGAGGTTTGCTTTAGTTTGTTGATGTTTTCAGCTGTTTGGAGAGGATCCATGGTTTCTTTTGCCCTCTTCAACTCCTCACCTGTCTAATCCCTCCATCTCATTCGATTTGAAGTGCCAAAATCAGTTGCCTACCTTGCCCCATTGAGATCCCTGCAAGACTGAGCCTCATTCCCCGCACCCAAAATCTGCCTTTCCATTAGAGCCAACAAAAACATTATTTTATCCAATCAAATTCTTTACACATATACCTAGCCTAAGATTAGTAGTTAAATCTGTCATATCTCAAGCCCTTAGTGATCATAATTTGCTGAGATTGACCCGGAGAGAGCCCTCTCCCAACCTGGTAGGGCTAGTTACCAGGTTAAGCGTGGTTTGATGTTGGTCCTGGATCCTACCTTTCTCAACCTAAGGTAAATCTAGGCCCTAACATGACACACATATATGTAATATTTAATTGACAGTTTGAAGTTTCATAACTCTGTTCCTTTTTAATTGAAGAAGAATTCTCATCGATATCATGCACAGTTAGCTGTTGAATTAAAATCGTAAAACCTGCTGTTTTGTGGAGGGCCCCTGCAGATAGTCAAGGTTCTTTCTTTTATTTTTACATCAGTTCATTTCGGTTTCGTTATTTCCATAATTTCATTATCGCAACTTTCATTTCTTTATAATTACTTGTTTATAGTCTTTCGTTTGATGTCTGTCCATTTTACATCATTTGTATGCTTTCTAAAATAGGACTATGTACATAATTATCTTCTTTCCATAGCAATTACGTTTGATCAGAACGCATTCATTCTGTTTTTGATTTATTATTTCAAATAGAAGTGTTACTTGCAGTGTGTGTAGATCTTAATATAGATTGCTTTATAAATTCATTCTTGAATAGAAGAGATTATTTTTAGAGTAGAAGTAATTGTCTTTCTAGAACATAAGTAGTTTAGTTATAGGTTCCAAAATAACTTTCTTTTTAGTTCTTTAAACACAATTTATCTTTAAGAAGTATTCACAACATTTACAAAATAGTTTTTCTTTTCCATCACCTTGCATAGTAATTCTTTTGAAACTAACAATAGTCAGTTAAATAGGATCATGATAGCTTGTCTTACTTTCCTTCTCAAGAGTTGATTCTAGGAAAATCCTTAAAACAATCACAATCATTGTCTTAATAAACTCAAAAAGGCTTCTAGCATATATAGTGCACTTGCACTTCACAAGTTTACCAACTCCGGTCGATAATTTATGTAAGAAATTTAAGAACATTGAATTAACTAAACATGAATGAGGTATGGGATTGTATAGAAAATTATTTTCAATCTTTCAACATTTTATCCATACCAAACGAAGATAATATACAAGTTGATTCTCTAGCAGTTTCAACAAGAACTTTTAAAGTTTGAGATTCCTTCCAATTGCAATATCAAGTTGAAGTTAGATACAAATCTTCTATCCCTGACAACATGAAACAATTGCAAGTTTTTGAAGGTGATGAACAATTGAAAATAAATGAAAAAATTTCATCCCTATATATTTATCAAGATGGTAATGAGGAAGTACAAGAAAATAGATTTCAGCAAGATGAGAATTTGAAGCAAAATATAACATATCATGATGTTATCTAGCTGTCTAATAATCAAATTCCAAAAGGATTAACCCCCCTTGAAAGATTGTTTGATCAAAATGATGTCCCTAATTCCTCTTTCTTAAATTACCAATAGGATGATGTACATGAATGTAATATTGGTACTGCAGAGGATATTAAAAACATCAAAATTTCAAGTTCACTGCCACATGAAATCAAGGATAAATATATTGAGTTTTTCAAGAAATATAAAGATGTTTTTGCATGGAGATATGAAGATATAAAGAGATATGATGCGTCTATTATTGAACACAAAATTGCTTTAAAACCAGAGGCCAAACCTTTTCAACAAAGATTGAGAAGAAGAAATCCAATTTTACTACTAGTAATTAAGAAAGAAGTGAAGAAGTTGTTTGATGCAAAAATCATTGTACCTATAAGATATTCTGATTGGATAGCTAATCTGGTTCCTATTAGGAAAAATAATGGAGAAATAAGGTTGTGTCTTAATTTTATGAATATGAATAAATGATCTCTAAAATATAATTACACCTTACCTAAGATGGATTATTTGTTGCAAAAAGTAACAGGATCAAACAAAATTCCATGTTGGATGGATTCTCAAGATATAACGAGATATTGGTTAATAAAGATTGTTATATGGAATTTTCATGATTGTGGACAACTGTGAATTCCTTACGTCTAGTGGCCTGATCTAGAACAACAAAAGACAAAAATATTCAAGTTTCCCTTAAATAAATTAGAGAATGGGAAATAAGATTACCTGGAATCTGTAACAAACCTTCCTTTCTGCCGGTTTGCTTGTAAGCTCCAAGTGCTATAACTAGAACCTGGATACATCACTAAAACAAGCAAAGGAACCACAATCCACATAACATAATTTAAAATCTCTATTCAATGAATCAACATGGCATTGAAATACATGAGTGCAAACATAATACAAAAGATATAGGAAAAAAAGGTTCTCTTTGTATTAATAAATATAGGAGAGAGTTTACAACCATAAATAGAATCTGACTTTGTAGATGTCTCCCCAAAATTCAAATTGACTCGTCCTTCCTTGTCACAAATCTAACCTCAACCTCAACCCTAATGCATGAATGTGATAACTCCTTTAGGCTCAAAGTAACAACATGAGGGCACTATCAATCTCCAAAAGCCAACCCAGACCTTATGGGAGGCAGTAAATTTATAGGAGAAGTGTGGTAGTTTAGGAATTCTTATCCAATTACTAATCTAGGCTTGAGATTCACTTATCATGGGAGGATGAGCTCAAGGGATAAGAGATAAGGTATCCAAGATATGATCAGATAGGAATTCAAGCTCTCTATCCACGGTAAATAGTTAAAACTACCTTATAAGCTTCTAAAAGTGGAATCTTAAGAAATATTTATATTTTTCTCAAATTTCTAGAATCAATACACCTTTAAAAGGGAGAAAAAAATGTTGACCAATGCCGGCTAATAGGTATGCAACATGCGCTGAAAGAAGGTGGCTAAAGATGCAAGGTGTGTTGGGGATAAAAACAGTGTTTTTGAGCTAATTGTCCTAGAAATTCAGACTTTTTGGAAAAGTGACGCATAGGGTTTTGTGAAGGGATTATGACAAGGTGTTCATGAATGTGAATTGATTCGATTTTCAAGCCTATTTAGCAGATGTGACAAAATGGCCTATAACAAATTTCCCCTTGTGGCTAAGGACTGAAGTGCTTTACCTTGTGACAAGTTCAGATCAAGAACAATTGGTTGAGATCATCATATATTACAATACATTTCTCATCATGATATTACTACTGAGGGAGGCATACCAATACTCAACGTATATGCCATATTACATGTACAATGATAAAAAAATTTAGTCCACTGATGACAAAGTGTGGACCCGAGTCTTGATAATATTTTGTATGATCATAGCCATCATACTTTGTGATCTTCTATGAATCCTGAAACGCAACCCGGATGGATGAAACTAGATCTAGGGTCTTCTATCTCGTTCACGTGATTACTTGATGTATGAGTCAAACCATGCGAATAAATGAGTTGGAGTCAAACATGGTAGACACCATCTGATTACTAGCCAATGATGTAAGACATTAATAGACACGAGAGAAACCACTGATGATGTTAATGGATTTCATGGTACTATATTACAATTTATGTTGTGTGAATGGATGAGTCGAAGTCGAAAACCACACAAAATCTTCTGGTCGAAGGCCAATGATGAAGACATGTGGCCAAAAGCGAGGAAAATTTCCATGAATATATGCAAGATCCAAGGCACCAAAGGGGGTTTCTAAGTCAACTTCCTGGATAATGAGCTGATGTTGACAGAAAGCAACTCATCGCAAGAGAGCCTTGATGTATCCCCCGTAAACGATACAAAACGAGTATCAAGATTGGATATGGAACGATGATGTGAAATTGGTTTAGGAATGATAGACATGAGTGAAGGCTTATGAGTATTCTGAGAAGATAATGACTGAATGACTTCTCTTGAGGAAATCAACAACACTTTATGGAGTTGGAAGCATTGACCCTGTTAGCCTCCTATTGCAATAGGTGTTCATATTTCATGATTGACAGTTGAAAATGCCAAATATGTCATCTTTTCATGCTGCAAGGTTCCATATTTCCAAGAAGTTCCATTTTTGAAAAATCATACCATTTTTGAAGAGTTTTACAGTTAAGGGAAAGCCAAACAACTTAATCTTGGCTTCCCTAGGTTTAAATTACTTGTTTTAGAAGATAGAGAATGAATATCTGTCCAAACTGTTTAATCTTGTTAGATTTTAGATAGGTAGAGAAGCAAGGGTGCTCAACAGCTTAATCTGAGCCCCTGGAAGAAATAAGGATCGATTTAGATAGGAGGATAGCAAAAAGAAAAGTTGAAAAGCTGGGTTTGCTAGTTCAAGTGCACCCAAACCAAAAAGAAGAGAAAATGCTAGGTAAGTAGGCTGGGTAGGTAGTTCTGAGGTGGCAGAATAATGATTTGTGATCCATTTCATGTTTTCAAGTGTTATATCTATTCAAATCACAAATTGCAAGGCAAAATCCATTTGGAGCAGCTCAAGCGAGGCATGTCTAACTTCCCCTTCTTCCTTTTCCCCAAATCATTCACTAACTTCCCCTAAAGATGTTAAGATCTTCTTGACATCTCTCAAATTCATCATATTTCATGACATTTTTCCTAAGTAAAGGTCTACTTTGCTTAGGAGTGCTCATATCTCTTCTATGAGTCATATTTCCCCTTTGTAGCCTAAGATTTCTATCCTTAGCGCTTTTCTGATCAAGTTTCATATTAACTTCTAACTTATTATGTAAATCCCTATCTATTTCCCCTCCCCCTACTAAAACAGCACTAAATAGTCCCTCTATATACATATCCCCTCCCCTGGTTGAAAAATAACCATAAACATTCCCTTGGGAATTACTAAGTTTATTTGAAACTTAGTAAGAACCCTCATTTTCCTCCTTAACCATCTTTCAAATGCTTTGGACTCATTCCTATGCATAATACCCCTTTATCATTTCATAAAACCCTCTTTTCATACTTTTGGACCCCTTCCAAAAGCATTAACAATCCTCCTTTTACACATAAAAACCCCTCCGATGCATGAAAACCCCTTTTGAATGCATAAAACCCTCCTCCGATCGGAGAGGCCTTCCCCCGATCGCAATAACCCTTGGCCGAATTAAAAAAGCATGCCTCCGATTGAAAATTCCCCCCTCCGACGCGATATCGCTGTCGGAGGTCGCAGCGATCAGTGTTGCCCCTTTATAGTTCTCCCCGATGGATGCTCCGCCGATGCGATTTCGCAATCGGCGTATCGCAACATTTATATGCCCCATATATATGCCCCTTCCCCTTTCCGTCGATGCGATATCGCTATCGGGAGCCTTCCTGCCTCATATATCCATATATACCGCATATCCCCGCTTTATCGTTTATGGCCCTTTATCGTTTAACTTAAGTTTTTTATAAAAACTTAAGTTATAACGTAAAACCTGCATTTTTCAAAAATATCGCATCGCTATCGCAAAAACATTAAAGCCCCGCCCCCCGGGTTTCCCCGATAGTGAAATAGTGACCAAATCGCAGCCGTCCATCACCCCCGCCCAGATCGACGGCCCATATTAAATCGGCGCCCGTCCATTTCGCTATCGGCATTCGTATATGTTTTAAAGCCGCACCCATGGTTCCCCGCCGACGCGATATTGCGATCGCGCGGCAACCGTTGGATCAATCCCCAGATCAACGGTCCAGATTTAATCGGCGCCCCCATTTCGCTCGCCCCATTGCATCTGTTTAAAGGCCTTCCTCTCCCGATCGCCGATAGCGATATCGGCGATCGGCCCATCGCTGATCCAATATTTATGAAGCCCTCCGCCCTCCGATATGCGATATTGCGAGTAGATCTCAGCCGTTGGATCTGCCTGCGTGCGATCCAACGGCCAGGATTTAATCCTAGCTACAGTGTCGCTCCCGCTCAGTTTTTTCACGATTTTTGCGTAAAATTGGTCTTTTTCTTTGTAAAAGGAAAGGAGGCCATTTCTTCGCTGTTTTCACAGCTGCGCATGCGCGCGCCCAGTCAAGGGAAATTATGCATTTTTCAGTCATTTTGGATCGCTCAAAGTCCAGTATTGCTTCAGGAAGCCAGCCTCGACCCAACACAATTATCAGGTTGCATTCCTCTGCCATTATTTTGCAAGATTTCTTCATGAATGTTGATATTTGATCGGCCAAGCGCCGATAGCATTCCAAAGGCCACGGAAATCATTTGCAGCAATTATTTTTGCATTAAAGGGTAGAAAAGGGGCGATTTGACAGTTTCAAGTATATTAGGGGAGAGAAAGTGGCCCGATTCAAGTGTTAAAGAGTATCAAAGGAAAGATAAAGCCCAGATTCAATTAAAGAATATCAGTGAAGCGGCAAAGAGTATCAGATTGACAATCTCAAAGCAGGTGAACATTAAAAGCCTCCATCAAAGTCAAAGAAAGCGGTGAAGCCATTTAAGGCTCTCAGATCACAGTTAATGCACATCGAAGCCACTTAAGAGCAGTGGAGCAGAGACCAATGCGCAGTTATGATAAATGGCCAGCGCATAACAGCATAGGACAGATTTCAACTCATTTTTGAGGCGGCTGCCCCAGCGCAGCACTTAGATAGATATTTCATACATTCATTTCAGGATAAGATAGATTAAAGCACTCATTTCCCTCAGATCTGTTTAAGATTTGCTGTAATAGATATTTTTGGGATATTTTCCCTATATAAACCACCCTGATTCATTGTTTAAAGGGTTGGTTGGTTGATAATCAAAGACTACTAGAATGCTTGGATGTTGAACTGTCTGTTTTGTTTTTAATGGCTGAAGAGTGACTATGGAATTCCTGTGCTACTACATGGCTCAATAAGTGTTTCTTACCTCTGTTTACAGTTTATATATGTTTATGCCACCATTCTGTCACCATCTAAATAGCAGGAAGGAAGAATAGCTTAGACTTTGCTTGGCAGCACTCTATGCTCAATTTCTGTTATTTCTACATGTTTTTCTCAGAAATAGTTATGAATATGCATACTTAAATGATCATGTTTACACTGTTTCCTTTCACATATGACTGTTATTTAGGAATTCTTAACTGCTCCTAGATAAACATTCATTCACCTTCCTTCTCTGTTAGCTGATGAAAGATTCTTAGTTACCTTTCATCTCTGGCCTTCATTCCATATTTTTCAGCAATTGGTATTGTTTTATGTGTAGCTATCCTGCTCTGTATTCCTCTTGTGACCAAGAAAACGCAACAGCAAGCCCTAATCCATGACTCCATGCCCAATGGTTTGAACTTCTCACACTATGCATCCCAACTCTGCTTGAAAACATCATCCTTCCCACCAAAATCAAAACAAAACCCAAAGAACATCATAACTAGCCTAAAATCAACCCAAAACAGAGCTAAATTATAAAGAGAGAGCCCTCTCTGACTGCAGGTAGGCTAGGACCTGCAGCCCAAAGATTGGTTTGTGGTTACCTCGGTCGTATCCCTTAAGGAGCCAAGGGACAACCTGAGTGATAACATCATTGGCGACTCCACTGGGGAATTATTTAGAAAATTCCAAAAAACAAGTTAGAAGCTGGCTCCCAAGAAGAAAACTCGTAATACAAGGTCAAATCCAGACCCAAATCCACCAGCTGTTTTTGATAATCCCAATTTAATCCCTAGAAACCTTAGGAAAGAAAAACAAGAAGATCTTGCTGATTCTAGTCCTGAAACAGTTCAGCCAAGCTGTTTTCCAACCCCTGTTAAAGTTTTATTTCGTTCAACCCCTACTTCCCCTTGTTCATCATCCACCTCTCCAAGCACCTTTTCCACACCTCCATTCACTGCACCTACTACCACTACTACCACTGTTATTACAGCTGTTCCAGCTGTTCCATTTATCCCTGTAAATATGGCTAACAGATATGTACCTTTACAGTTACCTGCAAATCCCGGGGCTATGCCTCAGGATTACCAAACCAAAATCACATATTTTGATGGTACTGGTTCTTGCACAGCCCTGCAACATACCAAGAAAATGCAGGACTATTTTGAGAATTATGAAATAGATGATGATAGTGTAAGAATGAAGATTTTTGTCCAAAGTTTGACTGGAGATGTAAGGCCCTGGTTTAGAGCTCTTACTGCAAATTCCATAGCTGACCCAGAGGCCCTTTACCAAACATTTCTTAACAGATGGGAGAAAAGGAAAGATCCACTGCACATTCTAGCTGAATATGACACTATCAAAAGAGGCCCTCAAGAAGCTGTCTTAGACTATTGTGCTAGGTTCAACAATGTTTACAATGCTATTCCACAAAACCTTAGGCCTCCACCTGATCTAGCTTTATACAAATTCCCTGATGGATTTGATTCAGACATGGCATATCAGTTGAGGGAAAGAGCCCCTCAAACCTTAGCAGAGATGCAGAATATAGCTGTTAGTGTGGAGGAAAATCTGATTGCCAAATGAAATAGAGCAAGGGCTGAGAGAAGAACTACTTTCAAAGATGAACCTTCAGCTTTTGAGCAGAAACTTGATGCAATAATGAAAGGCATGGACAGTATCGGAGATAGAGTGGGAACCATGGAAAGAAAAGCCTCATGGGAAGGACAGCAAAACAATGCTGTTAGAAACCCAAATTTTAGGAAAAATCAGAACCCAAACATTGGAAGGGCTAGCCCAGACCATGATATAAGACAACCTTTTCATGAAAACTATGCTGAAGCATCCACATCTAATGAACCAACAGAGGACCCTCATATCAACTTGATGGGTTTGAAAAATGAACAACATGTTTTCCTAACTAAGGAAGACCAAGATGACCATGACATAAATCAATTTCAGACCAAGTCTGGAGAGTCATTTGACTTCAAACAAGGCTATGATTCAGCTGTATACGAAGTCCATAAACAATACAAATTGAGAACAAGAACCATTGATGTGTCTGATCCCATCAAGCCAAAGGATGCCAAGCAGCCTAAGAAGATAAAGGACAAAGCTGTTCTCACAAAACCTGCTGATAAAACAAACCCAAAAGAAGTAACTGTAGAGGATATAACAGATATATCAGATGTTCAAGCCTCTAATAACCAGCCTTTTGTATCCTCTTCCTCAAAAGAGAATGTAAATAGCACTCCTCAAAGCCTTCCCAAAACAGAAATACCTCAAAACAACAGTCAAAATCAAGAGCAGATCATTGAAGATCCAATTGAAAAGGGAAAATCTGCCAGTCACAATACTAAAACTCAATCAGAAAAACCTTTTGATTTAGAAGCAGAAATTGGTAAACTGAAGATATCTATTCCTCTCTCTGAACTTGCCAAACATGATGTATATAGGCAGCAAATCAAAAGATCGCTGCAAATGCCAGAGAACAGGGATGATGTTAATGTTTTAGATGATCAACCTGAGCTACTTTTTGGTCCTGAAGTCGATGGTAAATCAACACATGGAGCTGTTCTACCCTTTTATGTCAGTTTACACATACATGATAAAGTGTTGCACAATGCAATGTTTGATTCAGGTGCCTCACACAACTTAATGCCCAAAGCTGTAATGGAGAAGCTAAACCTTGATGTCACTAGACCCTACAAAGACTTGTTTTCATTTGATTCTAGTCAGGTCAAGTGTTTAGGCTTAATCAAAGACCTATGTGTGTCTTTAGTCCAATATCCCAACAAAATAATCCTAATGGACGTAGTGGTTGCTGACATTCCACCAAAGTATGGCATGCTCTTATCAAGATCTTGGGGAGCAAAACTCCAAGGATCTCTCCAACTAGACCTCTCCTATGCCACTATTTCAGTCTTTGGGCAACCAAAGAGACTGTATAGAGAAACACTTATGAAATATGTGGTAAGTAGTGAGGAAAAGCCCCAAAACTTTCCAATTTACTCAATCCATTCTGATATGGATTCTTTTATCTTGTTTAATGCTGATATGTCTCCTCCCACTGATGATAAGCCTTTGGCTTTAGAACAAGAAACATGCATAAGTGAGGAATCGGTTGCCCATACCCATGAAACTGTTATAACCATTGATGCAACCAGCACACAAGAAGAACTCCATGAAACACAAAATTCAAATCTGCCCACTCCTAAAATGGTTGAAACTCTCAATACTAGTCAAGAGCAAGAAATCCTATGGTATTTGGAGTTTGATGGTTCAGTTAATAAGCTAGGAGCAGGGGCAGGAGTATGGATCCATAATACACAAAACAATCATGCAGAGGGTCATGCTTATAGATTAAATTTCAGATGTACTAACAACATGGCAGAGTATGAAGCCCTCCTCTTAGGCCTTAAGCTAATCAAATATCTAGGAGCTGCAAAAGTTTCCATTCTAGGTGACTCCGACCTGATCATTCAACAGATGAAAGGTAACTTTGTTACAAATGACAATAGGCTAAGAGCTTATAGGATTGCTGCCACAGAAATACTCAATTCCTTCACCGAATCCAAGCTTGCCAAAATTCCAAGAAGCCATGATCTACATGCACACAGCCTAGCTACTTTTGCCAGCACATGCAAGCTGCCATTTGAGCCCAATCACCATTTCTCAGCTGAAATCAAACACAGGCCCGCTGTCCCTAATAATGTCAAAGACTGGCAAGTCTTTGAAAATGATGCACAGATCCACAATTTCTTGACTTTACAGCAAGAATTTTCAAGCTTAAACATTGATGAAGATGCCATGGATGGCCCACAACAGCAAATGAGCCAAAATGAGCAGACTATAATAGCTGAAACAGCAAATCAAATGCTGCACCCAACCATTTTTGATGAGAAAAACATGCAAGAGCTGAAACAAATGCATTTAGAAGAAATAGCTGAAACAGAGGCCGAAATCATTGATTTAAAAGACAACTTTCTGCCCACAGGACTGACTCCCTTAGAAGACATTTTTGATTCAAATGATATCCTTAAAAAGCCAAAGATGCAACCATTAAACGCTGCAATTGAAGACTGTAATATTGGGACAGCTAAAAAGCCCAAAATGATAAAACTGTCCAAGTCTTTGCCTGTTGATCAAAAGCCAAAATATGTTGACCTGTTCAAAGAGTTCCAAGATGTCTTTGCCTGGAGTTATGAGGACCTCAAGTCCTATGACACCTCAGTTATTCAACATACCATTCCTTTAAAACCAAATCAAAAGCCTTTCAAACAGAAATTAAGGAGAATAAATCCTATGCTGCTCCCTTTGATTGAGAAAGAAGTAAAGAGGATGTTTGAGGCTGGTATCATTGCACCCATTAGATTTTCAGAATGGGTATCCAATCTTGTTCCCACAAGGAAGAAAACAGGTGAGATTAGACTATGTGTTGACTTAAGAAATCTGAACCAAGTCTCCCTTAAAGACCACTACCCATTGCCAAAGATGGACCATATTCTACAAAGGGTTGTGGGGTCTTCAAGAATTTCATTGCTTGATGGCTTCTCAGGATTCAATCAAATACTTGTTCACCCGGATGACCAAGACAAGACAGCCTTTACAACACCGTGGGGAACCTTTAAATATGTGAAAATGCCTTTTGGGCTAAAGAATGCAGGTGCTACCTTTCAAAGGGCCATGGACATTGCATTTGCCAAGGAAATCCATGATTTCTTGGTAGTCTACCTTGATGACCTTACTCCTTTCTCAAAATCTGATCAAGAGCACCTTAAACACCTAAGGCAAGTATTCCTAACCTGTAGGAAATATGGCATTTCCTTAAACCCCAAGAAATCTCTCTTCAGCCTAGAAGAAGGCAAATTGCTAGGCCATATCATTTCAAAAGATGGAATTAGAATCGATCCGGAAAGGATCCAAGCCATTCTTCAAATCCCTTATCCAAGAAACATCAAAGAATTGCAAGCATTCCTTGGAAAAATCAATTTCCTAAGGAGATTTATCCCAAACTTGGCCGAGCTGATAAGAATGCTAAATAACATGTTAAAGAAGGATTCCAAGGTAAAATGGACTTTAGAGGCCAAGCAAGCCTTTGAGGGCATAAAATCTGCCTTAACCCAAGCTCCAGTCCTCACAAGCCCTCAATTTGATAAGGATTTCATCATTTTTTCATTTGCATCTGAACATTCCATAGCTGCTGTCCTTTTGCAAAAGGATGATCAAGGAAATGAAAAGCCAATTGCATTTTTCAGCAGAGCCCTTAGAGATGCTCCCTTGAAGTACCAAATCATGGAGAAGCAGGCCTATGCCCTTGTTAAAGCAATCAAAGATTTCAGAGTTTACATTTTATATTCACATGTGATTGCTTATGTGCCAAATGCTGTTGTAAAAGACATATTAACTCAAGAAGGCATAGAAGGGAAAAGAGGCAAGTGGATTGCCAATATCCTTGAGTATGACATTGAGATAAAACCCACTAAGCTCATAAAGGGACAAGGTTTAGCCAAACTGATGTCCGAAACCAATTTTCAAGCCTTAGACATTAATCAACTGGACAATGAACAGGAGCTGGCGACTCCACAGATCAGTGAAGCTTTTTTGCAATCCCCATGGTATGCTGATATTTGTTTTATATTGTTAAACCTGTTTGCTCCCCCAGGGTTGTCCAGAACCAAAAAGAGATTTTTAAAGATGAAAGCATCAAAGTTTTGTGTCTTAGATAGTGCCCTGTTTTGGAAGAATCATGAAGGAATTTTGCTTAACTGTTTAACTTTAAATGAAACTGACAATGTTATGAAAGAATTCCATGCAGGGGACTGTGGAGGGCACTTATATTGGAAGTTTACTGCTGATAAGATACTAAGGGCTGGATTCTATTGGCCCTCCCTCTTTGCTGATGTGAGAAAGTTTGCTGTTTCATGCCATAAGTGCCAAATCTTTGAAGGCAAAAGAAAGTTGCTGCCCTTGCCCCTTAAGCCCATTTCAAACGAGAAGCCTTTTCAACAATGGGGTCTGGACTTCATTGGAGAAATCCATCCATCCTCTTCTGGCCAGCATAGGTGGATTCTAACAGCCACAGATTACTTCACCAAGTGGATTGAAGCCATCCCTTGTAGGCAAGCCAATGACTCCACCATCATCCAATTCCTTGAAACCTACATTTTGTCCAGATTTGGCTATCCTGAGAAGATCATTACAGACAACGCTGCTGCCTTCAAATCCAAGAAAATGATCAGTTTTTGCCATAAATTTCACATTACCTTAGGCCACTCCATAGCCTATTACCCTCAAGGTAATGGCTTGGCCGAATCATCCAACAAAAGCCTCATCAATATCATCAAGAAAGTGCTGGAAGAAAACAAGAAGAACTGGCACAAAAAGCTTGTAAATGCCCTATGGGCAGACAGATTGTCAACCAAGAGATCCATTGGGATGAGCCCATATGAGTTAGTCTATGGCATGGAGGCCAAGTTCCCTTCTTCTTTGGGAATCCCTATTATCAAATTGCTACAAGAGATTCAGGCTGAGCCCAATGATATCCAAAGAAGAATAAAACAAACCATACATTTGCAGCAGACAAGGGAGCAAGTGTATAACAGAGCTCAAGTTTTACAAGAGAAGCTGAAGAAAATGTTTGACAAAAGAACAAAGGCTGAAGATTTCTTCATTGGCAACAAAGTCTTAAGATGGGATTCAAGAAGGGAGGACAAAGGAAAGCATGGCAAGTTCGATTTCCTTTGGAGAGGCCCCTTTATTATTTCTACTGTTCAAGGCAACATCACATATTTTCTGAAGAGTTTGGATGGCAGCACAGCTGAGGAAGGCCCTGTTAATGGCCGCATGTTGAAGCATTATCATGACCCCTTTTAGATGCAACGCAGCTCTGTATATTATCTGTACATTAATATTTTATATTTTCAGCACTTTGTTTTTGCTTTTATAGCAGGCCGAATAATGGAACAGTGCAGCAAAGTTCTTTAAAGGCAGAACCAAAGCAAGTCCTCCATTTCAGATCTCTGTCATTGCATTAATCTCAGAAAAAGAGCGCAGCATTTTGATCCCTGTTTTTGAATTTATTTCAAAGAAGTGTTCATGCAGATTTATATATGTTTAAAGCACGCAGAAGGAGGCAAGAACAACGCTGTAATTTACAGCATCTCAGTTAAAAAAGTGCTGCATAAAGGATCCAAATTTCAGTCAATAGTATCAAAAACAGTGGATAATTTCAGTCTACAGCAACAATTGAAGATCAAGGCATTCTGACCTGCTGTTCTTGGCTTTTCATATGGAAAAGCCATCCCCAAGTGGAGCCACTGTTAGCCTCCTATTGCAATAGGTGTTCATATTTCATGATTGACAGTTGAAAATGCCAAATATGTCATCTTTTCATGCTGCAAGGTTCCATATTTCCAAGAAGTTCCATTTTTGAAGAATCATACCATTTTTGAAGAGTTTTACAGTTAAGGGAAAGCCAAACAGCTTAATCTTGGCTTCCCTAGGTTTAAATTGCTTGTTTTAGAAGATAGAGAATGAATATCTATCCAAACTGTTTAATCTTGGCAGATTTTAGATAGGTAGAGAAGCAAGGGTGCTCAACAGCTTAATCTGAGCCCCTGGAAGAAATAAGGATCGATTTAGATAGGAGGATAGCAAAAAGAAAAGTTGAAAAGCTGGGTTTGCTAGTTCAAGTGCACCCAAACCAAAAAGAAGAGAAAATGCTAGGTAAGTAGGCTGGGTAGGTAGTTCTGAGGTGGCAGAATAATGATTTGTGATCCATTTCATGTTTTCAAGTGTTATATCTATTCAAATCACAAATTGCAAGGCAATTTTCACTTGGAGCAGCTCAAGCGAGGCATGTCTAACTTCCCCTTCTTCCTTTTCCCCAAATCATTCACTAACTTCCCCTAAAGATGTTAAGATCTGCTTGACATCTCTCAAATTCATCATATTTCATGACATTTTGCCTAAGTAAAGGTCTACTTTGCTTAGGAGTGCTCATATCTCTTCTATGAGTCATATTTCCCCTTTGTAGCCTAAGATTTCTATCCTTAGCGCTTTTCTGATCAAATTTCATATTAACTTCTAACTTATTATGTAAATCCCTATCTATTTCCCCTCCCCCTACTAAAACAACACTAAATAGTCCCTCTATATACATATCCCCTCCCCCTGGTTGAAAAATAACCATAAACATTCCCTTGGGAATTACTAAGTTTATTTGAAACTTAGTAAGAACCCTCATTTTCCTCCTTAACCATCTTTCAAATGCTTTGGACTCATTCCTATGCATAATAACCCTTTATCATTTCATAAAACCCTCCTTTCATACTTTTGGACCCCTTCCAAAAGCATTAACAATCCTCCTTTTACACATAAAAACCCCTCCGATGCATGAAAACCCCTTTTGAATGCATAAAACCCTCCTCCGATCGGAGAGGCCTTCCCCCGATCGCAATAACCCTTGGCCGAATTAAAAAAGCATGCCTCCGATTGAAAATTCCCCCCTCGACGCGATATCGCTATCGGAGGTCGCAGCGATCAGTGTTGCCCCTTTATAGTTCTCCCCGATGGATGCTCCGCCGATGCAATTTCGCATTCGACGTATCGCAACATTTATATGCCCCATATATATGCCCCTTCCCCTTTCCGCCGATGCGATATTGCTATCGCAACCGATGCGATATCGCTATCGGGAGCCTTCCTGCCTCATATATCCATATATACCGCATATCCCCGCTTTATTGTTTAACTTAAGTTTTTTATAAAAACTTAAGTTATAACGTAAAACCCGCATTTTTCAAAAATATCGCATCGCTATCGCAAAAACATTAAAGCCCCGCCCCCCGGGTTTCCCCGATAGCGAAATAGCGACCAAATCGCAGTCGTCCATCACCCCCGCCCAGATCGATGGCCCATATTAAATCGGCGCCCCGTCCATTTCGCTATCGGCATTCGTATATGTTTTAAAGCCGCACCCATGGTTCCCCGCCGACGCGATATTGCGATCGCGCGGCAACCGTTGGATCAATCCCCAGATCAACGGTCCAGATTTAATCGCATCCCCCATTTCGCTCGCCCCATTGCATGTGTTTAAAGGCCTTCCTCTCTCAATCGCTGATATCGATATCGACGATCGGCCCATCGCTAATCCAATATTTATGAAGCCCTCCGCCCTCCGATATGCGATATTGCGAGTAGATCTCAGCCGTTGGATCTGCCTCGCGCGATCCAACGACAAGGATTTAATCCTAGCTACAGTGTCGCTCCCGCTCAGTTTTTTCACGATTTTTGCGTAAAATTGGTCTTTTTCTTTGTTAAAGGAAAGGAGGCCATTTCTTCGTTGTTTTCACAGTTGCGCCTGCGCGCGCCCAGTCAAGGGAAATCATGCATTTTTAAGTCATTTTGGATCACTCCAAAGCCCATTATTTCTTCAGGAAGCCAGCCTCGGCCCAGCACAGTTATCAGGTTGCATTCCTCCGCCATTATTTTGCAGGATTTCTTCATGAACGTTGATATTTGATCGGACAAGCGCTGATAGCATTCCAAAGGCCACGGAAATCATTTGCAGCAGTTATTTTTGCATTAAAGGGCAGAAAAGGGGCGATTTGACAGTTTCAAGTATATCAGGGGAGAGAAAGTGGCCCGATTCAAGTGTTAAAGAGTATCAAAGGAAAGATAAAGCCCAGATTCAATTAAAGAATATCAGTGAAGCGGAAAAGAGTATCAGATCGACAATATCAAAGCAGGTGAACATTAAAAGCCTCCATCAAAGTCAAAGAAAGCGGTGAAGCCATTTAAGGCTCTCAGATCACAGTTAATGCACATCAAAGCCACTCAAGAGCAGTGGAGCAGAGACCAATGCGCAGTTATGATAAATGGCCAGCGCATAACAGCAAAGGACATATTTCAACTCATTTTTGAGGCGGCTGCCCCAGCGCAGCACTTAGATAGATATTTCATGCATTCATTTCAGGATAAGATAGATTAAAGCACTCATTTCCCTCAGATCTGTTTAAGATCTGCTGTAATAGATATTTTTGGGATATTTTCCCTATATAAACCACCCTGATTCATTGTTTAAAGGGTTGGTTGGTTGATAATCCAGAGTTTAGACTTGCGCTGTATACTTGGAGAGCATCTATAATCAAAGACTGCTGGAATGCTTGGATGTTGAACTGTCTGTTGTGTTTTTAATGGCTGAAGAGTGACTATGGAATTCCTGTGCTACTACATGGCTCAATAAGTGTTTCTTACCTCTGTTTATAGTTTATATATGTTTATGCCACCATTCTGTTACCATCTAAATAGCAGGAAGGAAGAATAGCTTAGACTTTGCTTGGCAACACTCTATGCTTAATTTATGTTATTTCTACATGTTTTCCTCAGAAATAGTTATGAATATGCATACTTAAATGATCATGTTTACACTGTTTCCTTTCACATATGACTATTATTTAGGAATTCTTAACTGCTCCTAGATAAACATTCATTCACCTTCCTTCTCTGTTAGCTGATGAAAGATTCTTAGTTACCTTTCATCTCTGGCCTTCATTCCATCTTTTTCAGCAATTGGTATTGTTTTATGTGTAGCTATCCTGCTCTGTATTCCTCTTGTGACCAAGAAAACGCAACAGCAAGCCCTAATCCATGACTCCATGCCCAATGGTTTGAACTTCTCACACTATGCATCCCAACTCTGCTTGAAAACATCATCCTTCCCACCAAAATCAAAACAAAACCCAAAGAACATCATAACTAGCCTAAAATCAACCCAAAACAGAGCTAAATTATAAAGAGAGAGCCCTCTCTGACTGCAGGTAGGCTAGGACCTGCAGCCCAAAGATTGGTTTGTGGTTACCTCGGCCATATCCCTTAAGGATCCAAGGGACAACCTGAGTGATAACAGACCCAAAACCGATTATGGAGGCTTTTGATATGGTGTGATTAACCAAAGAGGCAAGCATATTTCCCAACCCAACAGTCACGGAGATGAAGTGAAAGAGTGTCATGTTCAAGAGTGGCTCAATACCATTAATAGGTCAAGTACCATGTTTTCCCAATTTCCCCAACCATTTCTGGTCAATACCTCTTTATTTTTTACAATCTTGAGGAGGATAACATATGCTTGATCTGTAAGTTCATCATTCAGATGAATCCCTCTATGAGTATTTTTAACTAACCCTGAGAAGGAGTGGTTTAGTCTCGTCATGTTCGACGATTCCATCAATATTTGATGTTTTTACATGTCCAATGAAGGTGAAACTTAACTTATTTTTCATGTTTAGAGAGTTTGAAAAAGAGGCGAAAAAGAAAACTCCAAAGGTTCCTTTTCGTAAAATTGTCTCTTGAGTTTGAAAAGGCAGAAATTGATACTCATGAGAACCTCTTAGTCATGTTTGAATAAAGTATTCCTTTTCCATAAATAGTATATCTTTGTCTAGAAAAGGGTTAAACTTATACTTAGTAGGCGTCTTTTCATTTACTTTAATGAGTTCGAAAAGATAAGTTTTCAACAAACCTTTTATGTTTAGGGAATGTAAAAAGAGATCAAAGAGGACTCCTCCTCGAGGAATGAGTGGTATACAGAGTAGAAACTAGTTTCAGTCATGATGGAACTACTCAAAACACGTAGAGGTCAAGAGGTTGGCTAATAAAACCACTCATTGCAATGGTTCCTATGGAAAGGGTAAAAAAACAAGTGAAAGCATATGATCGGCCCAGTAGATGGTGATGATGGAATGAGAAAACCAAGGCTCATCTAATAGAATCAAGCTGATAAAAATGGCGATCACGAGAGGTAGGATAAAAATGGTTTCATTTTTACATAAGATTGAAACATGTGGAAACTATGCTTGAAAATACTTGAAGATGGTTTCATTTTTTCAGAAGATTGAAACATGAGAAAAACTATTCTTGAGAGTTTTTCATTTTTACACAATCTTGAAACAAAGAAAAAATACGCTTGAAATAAGTTTTCATGCCTTCAGCATAATAACGAAATTCTAGGCACACGCCCCCGAATCTTCATTTCATTCACCTAAGTAGATTACTAATAAGTGGATGGAATGAACATTCATTTACGAGATCAAGTGAAAGACTCGACTAGGAATTTACGAGATCTAATCAAGACTCGAATTGGAAGGGGATTTGTTTCATTTTTTAAATGAGATTGACACAAGAAAATAACTATGCTCGTAGACCTTGTTTCATTTTTTAAGGAGATTGACACAAGAAAAGGAACTTTGCTCTAGGATCTCTGGTTATATTAATCATGGCTTGCTAGAGACCATGGCTACCAAGAGGCTCCCATAAGATGCCATAAAATTTTTCTGGAAGGAATCAAGAGATCTAACGAAAATTTTCAGGCTCCAGTGTCCCCAGTAAATGATTCACCATTTCACCTACTGGATTTAGGTCAAAATAAGTTGAGAACATAATTCAATTCTCATCTTCATCAGTAGTATGGGCACGAGACAGGTTGCCACATAATTAACCTATTACAGGGGAGATACCACTTGCATATAAGGACCATTTAGGGAAGATGGTTGATTGGGAGTCAAATTAGGACCAACAAATGAAAGCTGGTCAACGGTCACGATTATTCCTTCATGCGGGAAACACATCACATGAAAGAGTGAAGAGATTAGAGATCCTATGTTGTAAACATAATCATCCATAGGGCCTTGGACAATCATTGCATTGATATAGATAGTATTTCCTCCTAAAGTAATAGGTAACTAAGGAAGGATCCCTAATGGTTGAGTAGCTCCTTTGTAAAAGCAAATAGATTCAGTGTAACAGGCACAAGCTACGAAGAACCTAAATCTTTCCAGGTAGTTGAGGACATAATACTAAAATATGTGCCTTCATCTATAATTGTTCTAGGTACTGTCATATTATAAGCCTGTATTATGATATGGAAGGGCACGTAAGGAGGAAGATGATATCCTGCTAGTCGACTCCAATCAAAGGAAGTTACCATACTACTTGGAGTGGGTGTCGTGGGAATGGGAGAACTCCCCCCTTGTGATATGAGAATGGGAGGATTCCCCCCAGTTCATTGGAATTTGAAGAAACAAGAAGAACCTGAGTGTTATGAAGTTCACTCTCTATGGGAAAGGTACAATCAACTAAAGGTGGAATTGAATCAACTATTTTCTCAACCAATGGTTGGTTAGGAGTGGACTCACGAGATTCACGTTTAGAGAGAGTGGGATTGATTGGATTCTGATTCTGATCAATCACTTCATCAACTAGTGGAGGATTAGGGGAATCTTCCGGTAGCTAGCTTGAAGTTGCGGTTGAGAAACAATAAGATTTCCCAAAAATTGGATGCTTCATCCATATAAGGGAAAAGGTGAATTGGATGATTCCCTTCACATAACTTACAGGGCAATTTAACTTTACCCTTCTTCCCATGAACCTTATGATCACTAGTCGATTGTTTGTCACCAACATGATCTCCAAAACCTAACGACAAAGGCTGATGCAAATCTATGAACCACACTTCTAATACGTTGGGAATACCAAGAGAATCTCTAAGAATGTGGTCAACCTTACATAACTTGCAAGGGAATTTAAATTTGTGGGGATGATTGGAAGGCTTATCCATACTAGTTGCATTGGTAGTAATGGTCGCTTGGTTTCCCCCTACTTATTTTGCTTTTCTTCTTCTTCTTAGCTTCCTAGTTACTAGAATCAATACTTTCACCAGGCAAGGATGAAGAAAGTGATGAATAAATAAAAGGTGAATAAGGAAAGGGTAAACAACCAAGTGGAGGAGAACTTGGTTGACGAGCAGTTTGGACATTCGGAACCATAGGGGTCGAAAACAACCAAACTGGAAAACCAATGGTAAATCCAAGAAGGACAATGTTTCCATATAAGGAGCAAAAATATTTCCAAAAGAAGAAAAAGGACCAAGATCCCATTAGAGGGGTTCCTTGATTTGTAGAATATGAAACTATTGCCATTAGTCTCAACCTAAAATTCACTAAGCAATTGTTCAACGGTGAGGATGTTGTTCCACGGTCAATTAATTGATATTAGAAATTAAAGACACAAAATAAAACAAAGGGTAACTAGGCAGATAAGGATTACCAAGTCACTATGAACTGCGATAAACCACCTGGTAAACCAAGGATTTACATACGTGCAGGAAATCTCCCTGAATGCTATGTTCAGTTTATCATGAGTGACAAGGCGACTGACTTAGATTCCTAAGCTGCCTTGCATCCTATGGCGGACTTCCAAAATATACTTGTATGTACATGGAAGCATAGTCCGTATTAGTGCTATCTAATGCATAACCATTCGATGAGAGAGTTTCGATATACTCAAAGTACGTGGAGGGTTGTCCAATATACTAGAAGGTACATGGAGGGTCGTTCGATATACCAGAATGTACGTAGAAAAGATTAATATAAATGACATATGTGGAACAGGGTATCAACCTCGAATTGTAATTTTAACAAGTAACGACAACTCCTATGTTTAAAGACATTGGAACACGTCTCTAGCCTAGACCTCTATGTGTCTCGTTAAGTTTCAAATGCTTTTTAGATTGATTGAATAAATTTTAGAGTTTATCTTGAATTATGTTTCGATTTCAAGGCTTAAAAATGGATGTCACATGAACACACCTATGATGCAACTAATATGACAAAAAGAACACTTTTCATTTTCATTTTTAACAATGAAAGACCTAACTAAGTAGGGGAATAAGAAATCAATCAACAATGCAACAATCGATCTCCTCATCTTCATTGTTCCAATCAAAATCAAAGCCCTATATGCAATGTAAATGATTGTTTTTATTTTCTTTTCTTTTAATGTTTCAAGTTCAAAGAAACAATGAATGCAACTTTATCGCTGACAAAAATAAACCACACAACTTTTAACTGTAATGTAAAAGTTATCAAATTCAACAATCAATCTATGCATACAAACCCAAATTGACAAGTAAAAAGAAAGAATGAAACAAAATCTTATAAAAAAATGATAACACTCAAAGGTGATTAACACTCATACACAGTTCAACCCCCCCTCGATGTTTGAGGGGGAATTTTTTTTTTTTTTTTTTCTCGCAAAAATGAAATAAAAAAACACTTAAAATATGTTAAGAGACTAAAGAAAAACCTCTGAGTAATGAATAAAGGAAAATCCTCTCAATTTCACACAAAATTAAGTGTGTAATGGGCTTCAAAGAGACATAGCAAAACTCAGAAACTCAAGAAAAAATTACTCGACCAATGCAGAACAAAGAGCAGGGCAAAGAAATACATTTTTTTTTCATCCTATAGGATCAATGGAGGTGCAGAAAAAACACAAGTGCACTGCAGCGCAGGCACAAAGAAGAAAAGGTGCGGTGAAGCGCTTTGTCTCAGAACAGGGAATGCAC